>VZRL01002478.1:376976-400673 GCA_013397895.1 Origma solitaria | reverse complement strand
TTAAATTTCTCTGCTTTCATTTAAAGATGGTTTTATTGATCTGTTACTATCTGAAACTCTTATTAGAGAATAGCAATGCCAGTATTGGTTGGTAGCCTACAAAGAATTATTAAATTATGGTTCTGGCTTATTCTCACCTCTTTATATTAAATTGGACTAAAACCCATTAAAATGATACTATTTTTATGACTAATAAAGATTGATTCTACAAGGTTTTTGTGCAGATATGATGAGTAGGAAGAATTTCTACATATTATCTGTGTATTAAAATATGACCTGCTTAAAAGGAAAGAAAAAACCTTTGAATTTTAGTGTCATGCATCCTTGAAGGTAAATGTGCAAAGCCTCTGGACCCTGCTTAAAACATGTTACGGGTGCTACAGATGTTGACAGCTTTTTCTGAATAGTCTCCATAACTAATTGAAAGGGAAAAAACCCCAAAAAACCAAACAACACATTCTCATTCATGGTTGCTTTCTGATTATTACGAAGTCCAAAATCTTCGTATCTTAAATAAGAAATCCTCTGTAGATTGATAGGAAAGCCTGTTGTTCATCTGGCTGTACACACCAGTGCACACATGATGCTGTGCAATCCTGGGGAAAAGCTGTGTAAAAATCAGTAGACACTGTTACAACGCTGATGTAAAGGCATCTCCCATTTTTGTAGGAGTTTTGGTTGCTTAAGAGGTTCACACATTTTTCCCAAAGCAGCTTTGGTCAACATCTGTTTTTGACAATATCAGCTAAAGTGATCCCAAACAAAATCTGGGTTCTATGTAAATTTCTGAGCTATACGGATGAGAAGTTTACTGACATATATACAATTGTAATGGTAGTGTGTTGTGTGTGAAGATGAAACACACATGTAAATCAAATGAGTTGAAATTGGAATTAGGCTTGTGGATTTATAACATTTGATTAATGGTGGGGTTGAGTAGGTTGCCTAAATACAAGTGGGGATTTTACCCGTCTCATAGAGTTGTAATATACAGTTAGAAAACTATCTGAAAGTTTGTATTGTCCAAAAGTATTCAAGTTTCCTATTTCATAGAAAAAAGTTGTAAATTATGTGCAGTTTAATTTCAACCACACTGGGGAAAATGCTGTTGGTATTTCAGTCATTTTCAATGTTAAGAGATTTGTCTTGCTCCTCTTAGCCAGTTGTTTTGGAAGCCATTACATATTTAATTCAAAAATATGCGTTAATGAACTAGCTTCGACAGAAAGTAGGTGCCCAGCAGCCGAATACATAATCACATTTAAAAAGTGGAACATCTGCGAGCATTTAAAGTGGAGGACTTTGTTAAATTGTAGAACTACAAAGTTCATTTACTGTAGCTGAATAATCCTGGAGAAGTAGAGCCATTCATGGGGTATTTTATGTGAAAACAAAGATAGGCAGTTCTGAACTCTGGCATGTACTCACTACAAGTAAATACACTGAAAAACTCATAAAGCTTGGAAAAAGTTTGGCTTGGAGTCTTCTAGTTCTTTGATTCTTTTGTGTGTTTTCATAGGTATTTTTTGTCATGAATAGCAGCCTATCATGTAGAGCTGAATGGCTATTAAATGCATTTTTTGTATTTCTTCTGTGGACCACAGTCCCACACCAATAGTAGTCCGTAGGTTGAGAATCATTAACAAGACTCATTGTTTGGAATTAAAATGAAAATTTGCATTAGAATCAACAGTCTGAAATTCAGCTGGGATGAGTAAAGAATCTACTGGTGTATCATGGTAATAATGTATTATAGTTGGAATCTATTTAAGGAATTTATATTCTTCATATTTCAGAATATGGTATGAAGTGTTTCAGTTCAAGGACCTGTGATACCCCGTATGATCTATGAGTCATGGACTCCACCAGGGTGTATTCTCAGTTTTGGAAGACATAGCACTTTGAAAAGTTTTAATTCCTTGCTTTTCCTAGTTTCTGTATTGGAGTAAGAGCCTTCAAATTATTTAATATGAATTGTGATTCAATTCAATCAATAAGATTCAATTCAATAAGAATTCAAAGTTAGGGTACATGACTTAAGAATGCAAATTAGCACTTACAGCAATCTTTTTATGTGTGATACTATTCATTCTAAGATTAATGAAAGAAAAACAGGAAAATGCTGCAGAGTTTTCTTTTGTTTTTTTTGTTTACATTGATGTCTTTTGCTGAAGCACTCCTATATTACTTTTCAAAATGTAAACATACAACTAAGCAATAATTAGTTGCTGCTAACTATTATTCTGATTGAAAGAATAATAGACATTTTAGTGTTGATTGTGGAGCATAAGAAAGGTTAAAG
Source organism: Origma solitaria (assembly GCA_013397895.1). Lineage (NCBI taxonomy): Eukaryota > Metazoa > Chordata > Aves > Passeriformes > Acanthizidae > Origma > Origma solitaria. The sequence continues at coordinate 398,371 of VZRL01002478.1, read as the reverse complement.
ATTTCCAGAAAGCTGCTGTCAGATCTTTTACACAAACTTGGAAACACTCCATTCCACAAGAGTTAGACTTAAATGTTTTAAACCATATTCTTTTTCCCAACTTGATTTTGAATAGATCACTGAAGAAACACTAGTATCTTTTTCTCTTGGAAGTGTGTTGAAGAAAGAACTGACAGGAGGCTATGTCCTCTGTGGGATCTATATGCAGTTTTCTGTTGCCTGGTGGATGTCTTTTATTTTGTAGGTTATTTATATTTTTAATTTTTTTAAAATTAAATTAATCTCTTTCTCCTACCTCCTCATCACACTTATTCATATTGCTTGCATCTGATTATTTTAGTCATTCCTGTGAAGGAAATCCTGTATGTGTCTCTCAGTGTTAGCTAGTACAAGTGACCTACTTGGCATGTAGACTTGAAACATTGTGAAATCTATTTTTAAAGGAGGATTACTTAGTTTTCTATTAATGCTTTCTACAGAAGTCTTGAGACTGCATGTTCTGGTACCTCTGTGACTGAAGCCCATGAGCCTGTGAGGACAGATAAAGCAAGGATCAATGAAGGAATCCTGAATATAGCTATGACTGGTATGATGCTGTACATCTGAGAAGCCACCTAATGGTCTAGCTTGAACAAGTGTAGTCACTTGGGATCAAGAGTAATTTTCTTTCTAAGTGGCCAGTCTGATGGGACTTGTCAAAAAGCATCAAACCTTGAATCTCTGTGTATGTTACTCTGAAATGATCTTTTGTATAGTGCTTTAGTAGCTGGAGCATTCACTGAGCAAGCACTGCTTCAATTCCATTGCTGTGTCATCTTGCGGATCCATAAACCTCTATCTGCACTTTTCAGAATAATTTTTTAGTGGGCACTGGAGGGTGTCTTAGCTGTAAGTTCTTATGTTACTGCATCCCCCTGCACTTTCTGAAAACAGTACTAGTAGCAGGGTACAACCAGAAGAGAGCTCAGAATAGAAGAGCATGTCTTCCTGTGTCCTTGGGAAGTGCGACATCCTGCTCTGCAGTTCCTGTCTCTCGTTTGAGATAGCCCCAGTTCTAGTGTGCAGCCCTTTGGGTTTCTGTTTAAATATCTAACACAGGTTGTGGAACCAGACAGCAAAAAATTAAAGTGTACAATTGTGGTAGTGTCAAACTATAGTCTGAAGTGTACTTTTAGTTGTGCAACCTGAGTAGGAACTTCTGTCATACAGTGGTGTTCTAGTTTGCTCTGTATATTGGGAAGAGAAGTTTTCTGAAGGAAAAAAGTGTTGATAGCTCTTGATTTTATATTTCTTGATTAACTTCAATTGTTGGCAAATACTGTGATAAATATTAGGTCATAGGAATTCAAAACTCACCATGCATTGATGTGTTCTTAATGCTAATATTCTTTATTTGCTATATGTCTTTATCTAAATAAATCAGTTGATTTTTAAAATAAACGTAATTCTAGACAGTTGTGTTCATGAAGCCTTGTAGCTTTTGACCTCTATGTCATTGTGTCAAAATGTATACTGTGTTATTTGCTGATGGACTTGATACTTGTGCATTGTGTAACTGTATGGTGGCTAGAAAGGTGTCTTCTGCCTTGTCTTTCTTTTCCTGTTTTCCCAAGGTTTGTAATTCAAGGTATTCACCAATGAAATGAATTGTTCTTTAAAGACTAACAAGTGAAATTTGCTCCAGTTCAAGAGAACATAGATTTTAGGATCTAAATAAGTATTCTGTTTTAAACCCTTACCACATCATTGATGGGTAAATTTCACCGGTAATTTGAGAGGGGATTTACAGTCTTATTCAGGAAGGAATACTTACTGAAGTCAGAGGGACTTCATGCTTCATTGCTTTCCTGAATATATTGAGAGAGACTTCAGCGTATGCTCAGTTTCCTTGAACTGGGAATTTAAAAGGGTTTATAAAATTAAAAGGCAATATCATTGTAGACATTATTAAAAATTCAGACTAGTGTTGTTATTATGTAGAGATTTTATTCAGCAATATCACACATCACCATAAAATTTACTTCTTCAAATAGCCCCCTTACAGTCATTACAGTAATTGCATAGAAATATAGTCACTGTTGCTCCAGAAACACTGACTCTTTTCATTTCACTATTTCACACAGCTAGTGGCTCAGACATGGACAACTGGGTTTTTTGCCTCTCACTTCATTCATGAATATCCTAACTTTATATGGGGCGCTTTGTGGTAGAAGTAAATTAATTCTTGGTCCCACTGGTAGTAAGGTTATACTTTACATAAGAAAGTTTATTGACGGTATTTAATGTTTCTGTTTTTGTAGTTCTTTCCACATGAACTCATTCTGAATTAAATATATGTATATATAATTTTTTAAACAGCAGTGGGAATTTAATATATGTAGTCATAATGTTGATGAAGAGATGTTAAGATTTTTCAGTGTCATGCTTTCTTCCTATTAAAGGAATGACTTCATTAGACACTGTGCACCAACAAATCAATAGCTGGTATTACTCACTAGCTGAAATTAAAAAAATGAAGCTAAATCAAGTAGTAACAGCAGTACTAAATAGCTTTTCATTATTTAATCCATACAACTTCTATGTCAACATATTAAGTGTTAATATTATTAATTTTTAACTAGTAGAATTAAAATGATATAGTTAGGTAAATTCCTATGCCTAAAATCTAAGGCTTCATAGAATATCTCAAAAATATTAAAAATCAAGAGGTCTATAGGAAAAAACACCCATGCATCTTGAATAGTTAAAATAGCCTCTGGAAATAAAACAGATCATTACCTTTCAATGATACAAACAATAAGCAAATCTTTTTAATGGTGTCTGCTCATGCATTTTCTGCAATTTAGGATGCTTTGCTTTAGAAATTGCCAGATCTCTTCTGAAGGGAGATTCTCCACAGCATACCATGGGAATGATAACCTAGTTAGAAATTGGAAATGTTAGGTCTACTACTGAGTTAAATTTTTGTCATACAAATACTCCCTCTATTTAGTACTGGGAATTTTTCTCACCTTCACAAAACTCTTCATATATGATAAAAATAATCTTAGGAAGTTGCATTATTGTTTTGAAATTTTTGAAAAAAGTTTTTGTGTTTAATCAAAATTAGTATTCCCTCAAAAATAAGTTTCTTGTTCTCTTTGTAGAAGTTGGGTCTACTTACATCTTTTCACATACTAGGACAAATGAGAGAATATGCTAAATTGGAAGGGTCCCATCAAGAAATCAAGTTCAACTCCTGGCCCTGTGCAAGACATACCAAGAGTCACACCATGTGCCTCAAGGTGTTGTCCAAATGCTTCTTGAACTCTGTCAGGCTTGGTGCTATGATCACCTCCCTGGGGAGCCTGTTTCACGATTATTCAACCACTGTCTGGGTGTAAAACCTTTTCCTGATAACCAACTTAAACCTCCCCTGACTCAGTTTCATGCTCTTTCCTCAAGTCCTGTCACTGGTCCTGGGAATGAAGAGATTGGTACCTTCTCTTCCTCTTCCTGTCCTGAGGAAATTACAGACTGCAGTGATGTCTCCCCTCAGTCTTCTCCAGGCTGAACAGACCAAGTGACCTCAACCACTCCTCATAAGGTTTCTCCTCCAGACCCTTCACCATGCTCATGGCTCTCATTTGATGTCTTTTTTTAATTGTGTAGCCCAACACTGCACACAGCACTTGAGGAAAGTCCTCTGCCCCAGTGCAGAGCAGAGCAATCCCCTCCCTTGCCTGGCTGGTGATGCTGTGTCTGATGCACCCCAGGATACGCTTGGCCCTCCTAGCTGCCAGGGCACTGCTGACTCATGTTCAACTTGCCATCTAACCAAGATCCCAAAATGTTTTTAAAATTTTATGCATATTTAGAGATACCTTCTCTACTAACAATAATGAATTGAAAATCTCTTACTATATAGCTACGTTTCAGTAATACTGAATTTTGTTAACCATTTATACACAGTGGGAATGAGGCTCTAATTTAAATTCAGTAGTTTATTTCCTTAGTATTACTATATTCTTTAGTAATTTGATTGTACAATTATTATGGAAGCACTGTTTTTTCTAAAAATAATCTCTTCGTATTTTAAAAGAAAGCAATCAGTTATGAACTAGTCATTCATCATGTAAATATCTACTTTTAAAAAACCTAAAAATGTAAGTTGTGTTCTATCCCATGTTGGAATATTTTACAAGAGATGGGATCATTATGGAAATCAATGATCAATCAGCACTTGTATGTAATAACCCAGTAAAAATTATTTTTGGAAGACCCAGACACATTTCTATAGAATAAGAAGGTGGGATGGAATAAAATCAATACCTTTTTCAGTGACTTGTTTTTCTAATCTGTTGAAAAAAATATGGTACCACTTTAATGCCACTGTTCAACATTCAATGAATCAAGTTCTCTCCATTTCTCTCTTTCTGCCATTTTAAGTACACCTCACCCCTGAGTAGGGAGGGGTGGGAGAGAAAGAGCAAAAACCAATCAAATGAAACAACCCCCACCTTTTTCTAATTTGTGGACTAACAAATTAGTAATTTAAGGAATTTAATATAACTATATCAAAATACGGAAGAAGAAACTGCAAAACGAGAAGAATTCTGAAACTTTTTCAGATGACTGCAAATTCTTAAGAGAGCTTCATTGTTTGCAAGAACTGGTAAATAGTCCCTAGCTTTTTAGTCTTGAGTCATTTTTGCCATGCATACAATACATGATGGTTCTGGGAAAAAAAATCTGAAGTTAGTTCCTTGGATCAAGCTAGCTCTAAGTTTTCCTTCTAAATCAGAAACTGTGCTGTAACTGAAAAAATATATGAAGTATTTAGATGGTATACTTCCTGCTTGTGTTTGAAGGTGACCTTGAAATATTTCTTGAATTATTGCTGTCAGACATAGCCAAAAGTTTTTTTGTCACTGATGGTGCTTGATTGACAAATTATTGGCAATATATATACAATAAATGTGTGGAAGCATTCTTCCAAGTAAGTGAGCAGGATTGCTGATCACATATCTATCCAATCTTTTATCTAAAAATTATAGCATGATTGACAACTGATTTGTTCAATGTGTTAATGTATTGTACATGAAACAAGCAATACATTTTCATTCATGCTGTCCTCATATTAGCTCTATAAAGTTTTGAGCTAAACTGATGTTTGGCAGTGAGGAAGAGGGAAGATATAATTAATATGCCAGTATCTCTGACTGTTGGTAGAATTTCACTCATATTTGTAGAAATTCTAACTGTATTTAGAAATTTTAACTGTATTTTGTCTTACAGACAAACTGTTTGACTCCCTGTTTGTCAAGTGTTGAGTTTTATTTCATAAACATAGCTCCCTGTAACAATTAGTCATATTACTTTTGGCTGTTCCTTTTTTTTTGTAAAAGTTATCAATTTTCCATTCATGAACATGAGCTGTTCTTGTGTACTGCTAAAAACATTTGTCGGTAGGTGTAGATTTCCCATTGTACCTCCTTCTCTTTCTGCATGGAAGAATGGCAGTATGACACACTGTACATGGTGAATGAGGGCACAAAGTAAATTAATCTTGTAAGCATGCTTCCTTTAAAACAGTTCATTGTTCATTTGTTATGTAAATTAAGGACAAAGAATTTAAAATAACAGTAAAGCTTTCAACTGAAAGCTAGAAAAAGACAAAGTAATTAAAATTCCCATTTTCTTCACCTAACCTTATTTCCCAGAATGGCTTTGTTAATGACTAGAAAGTAAGCAAAATGGGATCGATAACTCATCTCCTCTTTGTTGTAGTCATTACCTAGAAGGCTTCTCTTTTAGTCTTTTATCTCTCTTTTGTCTTTATTCTTGCATGTCAAAATCTAGTCACTTTCTGGATTATATGCTTCATACACTTGAAAATACCCTTCACTGATATAAGTATTGCTGATTTCAACTGAAATGTGTTCCAGCTTAAAGTTTTCATCCTATGAGATAAAGAGGTTTGAGGGAGAGAGAGGTTAGAGAAAAAGGTCATAGGATACTACTTACAGCATCTTACAGGCTTTACAGAGCAATATATTATCAAGTGAAATGATGTGGACTCTTGGAAGAATGATTCAGGGCAGTTTACTGTCTCAGCTTCTTTCACAGATGATATCCACTTATCATCTTAAAAGGTGACTTAATAAATTAAAGTTGGTAATACTGTATCTTCTCCACTTATTTATTCTCTGTTCCTAAGTAGAAAGAAATATTTTATTTTAAAAGCAGAGAGTAGCTGTATATTTCTGCATTTTGTCTGTCCACATCTGTTGAAACAATAGAGAATACATACCTGTAAGTTTCTTCTTTGGCTCTATTCTATTTGAATATTCTATTTGACTATCCTGAACTGTGTGACTGCTACATAAGGGAGGAAAAAGATGAATTTTCTATGGAGGCTGAGGATACAGGATGGTTTCTCTGGTTGAACTCAGGACTTCAGAGTCCTGAGTTACTTTTCTGCAGATTACAAGTTATCTTTCTGTGAAAAGATTGCTGCTTACAAATTTTATGATAGAAAATGTATCAGAACTGGGAACTGCTCATCAAAGAGACTCATGTTTCAACCTAAATGATTTTATGACTGTATTACAGGTGAAGTTTTTGGCATGCAGTATAAGTTAATGAAATTTGTTGTGATGTTTCTGTGTTTATTTGCAATACATACTACACTGCAAAATGTGCATTGACAACCCCTGTGCTATTTTAAACAAAAAAGAGCCTAAAATTTCAGATACTGAATTCAATATTCTGTCATCATATTGTTAGTCCTCTGTGGCAACCATCATGGAGTAAGAGCTATTGTGTTTCAAGGCAAAGTTGACATTTTCTGAAGAATTATTTTAAGTTAACAGCATAATACAGTGATTCCGTGTGAAAGCATCCCAGGATATAGTTATACACATGCATGTAACTAAATCTGTTGAGTAGGTTATTGACAGATATAATTAAAGAATAGCAATGCTTCATAAATTATTTACGAGGCTTTCTCACAAGCAGCAGCATGACAGAAGCGTTACCTGTGTGTGATCCAGCTGCACAGCAGAAGGGGAGCAGATATGTGCTAGTTTAAAATGTTTGCCTGATGTCTCACTGTGTAGCAGCTCTCTGAACGTGGCTCCCTGTGAGCTGGCTCTCTGTACAGTACAAGCACAGTCACTCAGAGAGAGGCATGGTGCAATCTTCTGTCATTGTAAGCCTAAATTTAATCAACCCTTGAGGAGTTTTTAAAGTTATAGAGCCAGAACAGGAAATGGTTATTCTCTGAAACAGGCCTGATTCTTCTTGGCTTATAACATTATTCTTATGTTATAAGCTGATTCAAACGTTCCTTCTCCACTATTAAGTACAGCATTTTGCTTATTTGCATTTGTGCCTCCTTTCTGCCACTCTGGGGAGGTGCCTGGAGTTCCCTCACTCTGCTGTATGTTTGCGGTGTCTACAGCTGTACCACACAAAAGGTAAAGATGAACAAAAGCCAAAGGGGTAACTGTGAGAGAGTACAGGAAGGCTAAAAGTATTCACAGCTGGATAGGTGCTTTGCGCATTCTATGTCCAAAATGCAAGCTGCCCTTGGCAAAACCTAAGCTTGTGCTTATCTAAGATTTTAGGCTTAAAATAGGTACTTTTCTTCTGTGTCTGTGATGAAGATTAGGTCTCTCATCCATGCTGGAGCGCTTCAGCTAAATTTAACTGTGACTGTTGGAAGGACTTGCTCATAGGATTATGGCACTGCTGTTGTTTTGGTTGAAGATTTATAAGACAACTTTGCATCGAGAAAACATATATTTATTATTTAAATTACATTCCTGCTAGGGTAGATGATGCCAGATCTGAAAGAAGGAGTTACACAGCAGAATAGTTGCAAGGAGTAAGTTATCCAATAGCACAGGTCAAAGCCACTACTAACATAAAGGGCCAATGCCCCTCATCCCTTTAACTGTGTGTGTGGCTAGAAATACAACAAAGCACATAGGAAGCTTTATTTCTTGCTTTCTTCTCAAACAAATGTAATTGCAACAAATTGCTAAGCAGTTGTATTCTGGTATGTGAAAGCTGTGTGGTGTCGCTTACATTTGCTAATGCATTTTGGTCATACATTTATTTCAAAGTGTCTGTCTGTATTTCTTTTCCAGGTACAGGTCCTTCGCAATGCAGGGGAAGAAGTGACCCTAACTGTGTCCTTTCTGAAAAGAGCACCTGCTTTTCTCAAACTGCCACTGAATGAAGATTGTGCATGTAAGCCTTTATTACTCGGCCACAAAACCCCTCAATTCAATGCTCATGAGCACTCGCAGCTTCTGAAACTACTGTGCATTGAGGGTGATTGACAGCAGCTTTTACAATCAGCATGACTGCCTGAATATGAGTTGCTCCTATTGCCCAGGCTTATGTAAACATTGACCTCGAGAGAAAAATTGCTATCTTTGGTTGAAAAACAGATAACCAGGTATTTGGCTGGTGTGAATCAGTAAATTTGCAGATAAAACAGTAGAATTACATTAGTTTGCAATAGCTCACTTCCTGATGCAGAGTATTTAAAATCAGTTTTCCAGGCAGAATCAGATATTATTTTAGTCTCAGGGAGTTTTTTCTTATAAATGTGAAAATGAGATGGTGTGTGTATATTTGGAGGACTTTGCTGTTTAAAATTCTGAGGCTTTCATGGATGTGTCTGTCTACCTAAGAATAAATTACTCTGGGATGATAAGTATTTTGTTTAAGTCCAAACTGAGTTTTAGTCAACTAGCCCCATGAGAGTCATAGGGAGACAGCTGTCTTCCTTTAATTATATTAAATTGTAAGTGTGGAAGCATAATTATAGACAATTGCAGCATAGCTAAGCATATTTATATATCAGCCTGTGCCTTTTACCACCTCTGCTTTCCTCCTGCTTTTTGCTCCCTGAGAGAGTGAAATAAATTGCTCAAATTTTAAGCAACAGAACACTAAATATTTGAATTCAATACTACTAGCCTTGGATTTTAAGTTAGTAGGAATTTAATAAACTAAATTATGAAATAGCATTTTATACAAACATTTGCTGGAATACTGTCTTTTTCTTTTGCCTATGTATTAAATTTATGTGAAGCAATAAAAAATTTGTAACACTATATTCTTATGTAAAAATGTGTCCTGGTACCTTTGTCCCTTTTATGAAAGGCTGTGGTACCACAGAGAAGCCTGAGTGATGAACAGGAGTGTGCATTTGCATGTATCCTATCATGTCACTTTTTAGGTGTAGCACTGCAATTTCCTAAAGCATTACAAGAATATTTAGAACTGTAAACACTGAGATAATAAAAGGGTTATCTCACAAGTTCCTTCAAGGAAAAACCAAGAGAGAAGGTACCTACTCTCCTTTTATTTTTAAATTTGAAAGAAACTTTATGTTAACTTTTCTTAAGCAAAGGACCAGGGGAGGTTTTCTTGAGCCTCTCTGTAGCTTAAAAAGGCATTCCACTCAGGCCAGAGGACAGATACTGACTGAATGGAGAAAGTAAATGAATGTTATATATGATAGAAGTTATTTGGGGGTGGGGAGAATGCATATATACATATACAAATTTGAATTGCGGCATCCCAGATTAACAAAGAATTTTTTGTGAATTTGTATTTGTATTAGGTGCCCCCAGTGACCAAAGCAGTGGCACATCCTCTCCCCTATGTGATAGTGGTTTGCATCTCAACTACCACCCCAACAACACGGTAAGAACTTAAATCTCCTTGGAATTACACGGGAGAAAAATTATAGTATAATAGCTAAGTGGAAGTACGAATAAAGGACGGCAACAGGGGAGGAACTCTAGCTAACTCTGGAGACAGACAGTTCTTTAGAGGGAAAAAAAAGTAACTAGAGATAATATGGCTGGGAATTAAACTATGACAAATTAGTACAGCTGAGATTATGCCTTGATACACATGATTGCTGTTTACTTGGGCAGTAGGGATTTTGCAAAAGTTTTTTGTTCTATATTATATTCTCTTCATAGGAATTAAAATCCTTAAAATGAAAATATATCTATTTCTGGAAACGAAAGAAATATTTTGGAGAATATTTTTCTGTTACTTATATTGCATACATTATCTAAAACCTTTGGCAGAAGATGATCAGGTGCATGGTTTTGCCTCTTTTTAAGGTGAAACTGTTTTACTTCTGGTAATGTACACTTAAAATCTTACCTGAAGTGTTGATAGCATTATGGAGCAGAGTCTCTCTGGGATAAATGCTACAGATGTCTGATCAGATATTTACAAAAAGATACCTTTGAAGTGCAACAAGGGACTTAAAAATTTTTTCTAAGCCAGAAAATGCAAAATTTCCTCTATTTTATATAGTTCTAAAGGTTTTTTTGCTGAAGATTTGGCTTTGTGATAGATGAAAATATAAAAAGCACAGAATAAATAAACCAGTATGGATCGTAATTATTAAAAAATATTTAAAAATCTGAAACTTAAGACTTGCTGAGAAGCCATTTCTAATTTCCGTCTTGTTTTGTTGTACTTTCATATTTTACTATGAAATGTTTTAAATAGCAGCTCAGAGATTTAAATATCAATACTGCAGATTTAAACCTGATTATAATCTGGAAAGCCTTTAGGAATTATACGAATTTTAGGCTCTGGAATTTATAAATAGATGACACCAATAAAATTGAGATCAAATAACAAAAATATATATGTAAATAGTGCAGCAACAACAAAAGCAGACTTGTCTCAGCAGTCTATATAAGTAAGTATGTATGTATGTAAAAAGGCTAAGGTAGTAGATCCTAAAGTGATTTATTCTGCTAGCCACTACAATTCTATCTTTGCTTTTATGATAAAAAATGTGCTTTCATTTATTAATTCTTTTTCTGCAGGTGTCAAAACAGATCTAGATTAGCTAGAGTTTTTATTTGAAATCATAATAATTTACTGAAACCAAGTGTTTTCCTTTCAGTTTAAATAACATAATCTGATATCATAACTCTATAATTCACCCTAAATTAAATTCTTCTAGTGAACACCAAGGTATGTTCTTTTCGCAGATGTCCCCTTTTCATGGAAACAGAGTTCTTTGTAAAACGAAAGGAGACCTCTGTATGAATTCCTAAATTATATACAACTCTTATGTCCCAGTTCTTCCTTTTTCTTATAATATTTTTAGAAGGAATTATGACATCTGGGTATACACATGTGATGGGTGAGCAACTGGCTCATGGATCAGACACAGAGTTATAGTGAACAGACTGACATTAGAATGGTGACCAGTCACTAGTGGGGTTCTTCAGAGCTAGATCTTAGGCCCAGTACTCATCAACATTTTGATCAAAGAGTTGAGTTCAGGCATATTAACTGAGTTTGCAGATGATACAAAATTTGGAGGAACTATTTACTCCCTCGAAAGCAGAGATGCCTTGCAGAGAGACCTTGACAAATTTGACAACTGGACAGCCACCAACTATATGAAATTTAACAAGGGAAATGTTGGATTCTGCACCTGGGAGGGCAATCTCTGGATGTACAGAATGGGGAACGAGAGGCTGGAATGCAGCGTCCACAGAAAGGGACCTGGGGGTCCTGGTCGATGGCAAGTTGAATATGAGTCAGCAGTGCCCTGGCAGCCAGGAGGGCCAAGCGTGTCCTGGGGGTCACCAGGCACAGCATTGCCAGCCGGGCAAGGGAGGGGATTGTCCTGCTCTGCTCTGCACTGGGGCAGCCTCACCTCGAGTGCTGGGGGCAGTTTTGAGCCCCTCAGTGTAAGAAAGATCTAAAGCTATTAGAGAGCATCCAAAGGAGGTCAACAAAGATAGTGAAAGGTCTGGAGGGCAAGCCGTGTGAGGAAGGGCTGAGGTCACTTGGTCTGTTCAGCATGAAGGTGAGGAGATTGAGGGGAGACCTCATCACAGTCTGCAACTGCCTCGTGAGGGGAAGAGGAGGGGCAGCCACTGCTCTCTTGTCTCTGATGACCACTGACAGGACCCAAGGGAATGGCCTGAAGTTGTGTCAGGGGAGGTTTAGGTTAGGTATTAGAAAAAGGTTCTTCACTCAGAGGGTGGTTGAGCTCTGGATTAGGCTCCTCAGGGAAGTGGTCACAGCACCAAGCCTGACAGAGTGCAAGAATACCCTCAGGTACACTGTGAGATTGTTGGTGATCCAGTCTGGGGCCGGAAGTTAAACTTGATGATCCTTGTGGGTCCCTTCCAACCCAGAAATTCTATGATTCTGTGACTTACAGCCATAGTCTTATTTCTTAATTTATGGTCTTTTTAATTCACCTGAAGGAAACTTTTAGCCTGGTTGTCCTGTATGTGGTGTGGGATGGTACTCAAGATGATCTGCTCCATGACCTTCCCTAGGTCTGACTGACAGGCCTGTAGTTCCCCAGATCCTCCTGGCCCTTCTTGTAGATGGGCATCATATTTACCAACTTCCAGTCAACTGGGACCTCTCTGGTAGCCAGGACTGCTGGTAAATGATGGAAAGTGACTCGTTGAGCACCTGTGCCAGATCCCTCACTGTCCTTCAGTGGATCCCATCTGGCCACATAGACTTTTGTGTGTCTAAGTGCTGCAACAGATCACGGACCTTTTCCCCTTGGATTATGGTGGCTTCACTCTGCTCCCCATCCCTGTCTCCCAGCTCAGAGATTTGCTACCAGGTGAATAACTGGTCTTACTATTAAAGACTATGGTAAAGAAGGCATTAGATACCTCGGGGTTTTCCTCATCCTTTGTCACTATGAGGAGGTACTTTAAAGAATCCTGCTGCTTCATAACAATAGCACCTTCACTAGCACTGTTTTATAAAGCATTTTATAAAGAAAGAGGTGTTGTATTTTTAAAAACAGATGTTGATAATTTCACCTTTTATAAGCATTTCTCCTGAAAATCTATATTCTTTAAAAATACTGGTCAAATTAGACTGTAGATATTTAAATAGTCATTCTTTGTAGATATGATCATAAACATAATGAAGTTCAGTTTTCATATAAACAATGTGTTGTGTAAGTAGGTAAAATTAAAATATTCATCACAAGTGTGTAGTTTTGACAATTTTGACAGTTTTCATCGCGTGTTAAATCCCATTCCCAATTACTGGGTTTTGAGCTGATGTCATTAGAATATAGATGTATGTAAATGTGTACAGGGCCACAGGAAACAACTGAATTATGGTTGTATGGTGAATAATTTAGAGATTCTCTTCAGAATCTTTCCAATGCTCTCTAAAACTGTTGACAAGTGATTTGGGAAAGGTGGAACACTGCCAAATGAAATATAAACTCTTTGAAGTCTCTCTCTTTCTTTCCATGTCTGCTGAGTACTTACAATGAAGTTCAAAACTGAGAAGGACCTTTTAATGTTTTTCAGGATACATTATCATGTTCCTCATGGCCAGCATCCCCAGGACTTAGGTGGGAAAAAAGGTGGTGTGATCTTCGATTAATTCCACTTCTTCATTCACGATTTTCCCAGTACCTTCCAGGATCAGATTTGTGCAGGTAAAGTTCAGAAAGTTGAAACTTGACTTCTTGGTTGACAGATGCATGCCCTAGGGAGTTGCCTTGTTAGAGAAGTTGCATTTTTAGTTCCACTGCAGCTGCCAGAGACATGAAACGCAGGAACTTTCATAAAGGTCTGTCTGGGTCTACTTTGGCTCGTATTCTCCTCTGACACCAGCTGGGACCAGGTATGTGGGGAGATGATGAGTAGTGATCTTCCTACTTGCATCTAGGGCTCAGCACCTGTTGCAGTTTGAAATGACACATAGGTCATTTTGATTTTTGCAATGTGTTATGGCATTGAGCTCTGCAATGTAATTATATTTTTAAAATGTATTTCCTTTTGTTGGTGTTAAATAGTTCATCTGATAACTACATTGGGCAAAATAATCTTGTTTGGGAGCAGCAAGGGCTGGCTACCCTATGGGAAGGATGATCCAAGAGAGAGGGTGGCAGTGAGGCTAGACGAGGCATTGTCCATGCAGACAAAGATCCTATCCCCCTGCTCCCCATGGAGGAGCAGAGAAGGCTTAGGGACAGACTTTGGAGGAGTCCATCATGGTCAGGTGGGGCTCAGTTTAGGCTGGGAAGTCAGCCTATAGGACCAAATTAGTGGGATACATGTCCAGGCACAGGAGTAGCTGCAACCAGACTCATGTGAGGACCGTGCGCAAGAGCCTGAGCTGATTAGCAGCTCCCAGTTCTTGTACTTCTTTCCTTCATATTTATAGCTACAATAGGGATGGGGGTTTTTGTTCCTGTGTAGCTAAGGTTATTTTTCCCCATGTTTTACTTTGCATGTGTTAGCATTTAGTTTCATTGCCAATTTGTCACAATCACTGGGATAGCTGTCCAAAGCTCATAAGTCAGGTTTAACTTTATGGCATCATTGTGGTGCTTTGACCATGGCTCAATGCCAAGTGTCAACCAAGCTTCTCTATCACTCCCCTCTTCAACCCAGCAAAGGGGAAGAAAATAAGATGGAAATGATCTGGTGATTCAAGATAAAGACAGTTTAATAAAGCAAAAGCAAAGGCCAAACATGAAAGCAAAAAACCCAAAATATTTATTCTCTACTTCTCATCAGCAAGCAATGTTCAGCCACAACCTGGGAAGTAGGGCTTTGGCAAATGTAGTAGTTGCTCTGGAAGACAAGAGTCATAATTAATTAATGCCCTCCCTCCTCTTCCTTTCTCCTAGCTTTCATTGCTGAGCAGATGTCATATGGTATGGAATATCCCTTTGGTCAGTTCGGGTCAGCTATCCTGACTATTTCCCCTCCCAAAATTTTGTTTCCTCAGCCTATTGGTGAAGAGGGAATGTTGGAGACATAGCTCTGATGCTGTGCCAACACTGCTCAGCAGGAGCCAAAACACTGTTGTGTAATCAATATCTTTCTAGCTACCAATACAAAGCGCACTATGAGGGCTACTGTGGGGAAAATTAAATTCATCTCGGAAAGAACCAATACAGACCTAGAACCTGTCATTGTTTAATTTAATATTATCCTAATAAATCAGAAGAAATTAAGAAGGAAGACAAAAATATTCTGTAATGATTACTGTTTGTTAAAGCAATGAAGTAGAAATGAAATTAGTTACAAAGTCCAATAAGGCAAGTATACAGGATCATATATGTTAAAAGTTTTAAATATCTAGGTATTGTATGGATTCATTTATCCTCTGTATATATAAGAATGGAGTTCTCATAGTGAAATACTTCAGAGGGCTCCAGAATGTAAAGCCATGAACTGGAGGAAAGCTGTGTACAGGTACAGAGCATGTTACTCCACGATTTCTTCTTCTAATCAATCACCTAGGAGTGGATTTATGAAACCCCCAGAAACTGGGGGAAGAGAAGTCTTCTTCAGTCTATTCGGGCTCTTTGTGGAGTTAATTTTATCGTTTCTTATTGCAGCCTGCTTCCTTCCCGTTGGTGCTCAGTAAACATTTGAAAGTTGCACAAAAGCCGTCCACCATCTCAGTTGGTCCTTAGGGTTGTTCCTTAGAATTACACTGCCTGGGTCTGCCAGCCATTTCTCCTATTCACAGAGCTGAAATTAATGCAGGTTAGGCAGTAGTTGTTGCAGATCATTGTGGAGCTGAAGCCAGCCTGCAGCTTTTGACCAGTAATAGCAGGATCATATTTACTTGGCTGCATGAACGTCGGTCTGGTGAGGAGCAATGGCAGGGAGGCAAGGTGTAAACCAAAGGCTACGAAGGCTTCTTGGCTGAACTGAACTGGAGCAGGATAAAGTCACCATAGAGGCAGGAGGTGTTCTGCTAAATTCTGTGAAAGCCTTCAGCTCCAAATTTAGCAATGAACCATAAAGGGCCCAAAATCATAACAGTCAAATCTGAGATCTATTCTACTGTATACTTCAGATAAGGTATTGAATTGAATAGAACTACTCACATGGAAAATTAGCACATATTCAGCTGTTCATAGATCTAGGGTTTTAAAATTCAGTCTTCTGCATCAATAAAAAACAAGCTTCAAGTGCATATTATAGAACTTGTACATAACAAAGAAAGTTTCTTAATGATATTCCTGAGATTTGAATTTCTAGACAATAAATGTAAAAACTCATACTGAAACTTGAATAACTACTCTGGTAATTTTCTCCATATGTTCTTCTATTCTATCTAACATGACAAAGTAAGAGTACTTAAAAAGAACAAAAATGCAGGATGCGTATGAGAGCGGAAGTGGGGTTTTCTTGAAGTATAGAACCAACAGTTTATGTTGTGAGTGAGACACTTTATAGGACTGTTTTAAATTACTGTAAACATTTTTAAATGTTACTCCCTCTCAGAATTTGTTATGAAAGGTAGATACTTTTTAAAAGAGACTGCTATAAACAGCAATGTAAAAGAAAGGCTATTAAAAATAATATAAGAAAGCGACATGAAATGAAAGCTTAATAACAACATTTTCTGTAGTTAGTATTTACAAGGTTATTTTCACTATGTAGAACCTAATAACTTTTTACATATCAAAGTTTGATCTGGAAATATATGATTCTCACATACAATATTAAATCTCACAGTCATGTTCTAGTTTTTCCAATGGGATGCTTGAGACACATAAATTTTGGAGAGTATTCATACAGAATTCTACAAGACATTCATGATCTTGGAAAGCTTATTAATTTCAAATATAGCTTTTAAGTTCCAGAAGGCACAGAACCTGAAATGTGTAGTTGAATAAGTGGTAATGCAATCTCAGTTTTTTTGTGTATTATAAAATGATTAATCTACTCTTTGTTCCATTTAGTACAAAACATGTATTTAATGCATTGTGTTTTCAGGTTTGCATGGTATTATGGCCTTGGACTTGTAGACTCATACAAGAAAATACTATTACAACAGTCTTAGGCTAGATTACTGCCAAGAGACATTCACAAGTAATTTATTAGGTAACCATGCATCATACCATCTGTGTTTATTGATACTTGGGTAATAACATTATGGATGAATGGATTTGTACTTGCACTTGATTTGTAGGTCAAATTCCTAGGAATAGTAGGAACAATCTGATGCCCCAAATGCAAGAGATTAACTGTGTTTGTAGTGCAAGGGAAATTTGTGCACCGAGATTGAATCTGGAACATATTGGGGTTTTTGTGCTTGAGTTCTTGGATCTCTGGTTTACAATAGACTGTAGAAACAAGGTGAGTCCTGAAATTAGTGCTATTTTTTATGAAAAGATATCATCAACAATTTTGCTCCCATGCCTTAGCCTTCATGTAAGTACTTAGAAATTTGTTCAAGATTCTTTAAATAAATCTTCCTCAAAACTTTACTGGAATTATTGTGAAAATGAGTCTGAAAGAAGTCTGTCTTGGTTGGTATTTTTTGGAACTTAAAGAAAAATCACTACCCATGTAAAACACAACTAAACTGATAGATTTAAATAAACCACAGATCCCTGCAAGATGGTGTTAATGTAAGCCTCATTATCCTGCAAAAGCTGATTCTCGTGCTAGAACTCTCAAAGCAAAGGCATGTCTCTAGTTCATTTTTATTGCTTCTCCTCACTGAAGAAACAGCCTGTTCTCGACATGGATGCAGTGAAGATAGATATTAGCCTTGCATTCTATACAGCTAGAATAAAATTTTGAGAGGTAAAAAACCCCTAACAAACAGCTTTTCAAAATGGGTATCTGTCTTCAGATGTCAGGAACTGTCATTCGTGACACTCAGTTTTACCCTGAAGATAACATGTACTTTGTTTGAGCTGTTCTGAAAGAATCTGAATGATGTACTTAATTCTAAACCATGAATTGATCATTAACAGTTGCGTTGCGGCAGAAAGTCAGCAGTGGAGCTTGGTACTCTGGCATATGGATTAATATTGAGGGTTTTTTTGGTTTTGAAGCCAGATATCTGTGAGCCTTCCAAGGACTTTTAGCATACTAGGCTGTTTACTGAAGAAATTAAGTCTGTTACTACTTGCGCATCTGAAAATTTTCTCTTGCTCTGTAATTGTGCAGTGCTTGAAAGTGGAAAATCAGGCTATAATGCACATTAGATTTTTGTATATGTGCCCAGATTGGTGCTGGCATAGAGGCAGAGGTAGGAGTATATTTTGGTAATGATCCTATATTCAGAAATACAATTGGAAAAATCATTAATGCTACCTGATCAATTTTGAGTTCTCCAACTTTTCAATCAGTAGTTTAGAAGAGAAACAAAATTCCATAAGCAAGAGCAGACAACAAGGGGCGTCCAGACAGTAATCCAACTGTGTTTAGACACAGAAATCTAACCGTGTTTAGACATAAAAATGAAACAAAGGTGTTGAGAAAAAGATACTGGTATTCACTGAATTTCCCAAATTATTGCCTATGGTTTCCAATGCACACTTTCCTTCTCTGTAGCCTGGTGTATTAAAGTATTAAGTCTTATGTATGCATCAGGTTTTTCCCTTGCTCAGCTTCTGAAGTCGTACAGCCTCATGGTCAAGGTTCTGTGGACCTTGTATATGGAATTTTTTTATAGCCCTATAGAAGCTAAATATTGTCTGAGCTGACCTTTTAGCAGGATTATTTTAGTATGTCAGGTATATATAAACCAGGAAAACCTGCATTTTAGTGGCTGACCTTCATTGTAGTTGAAAGAAAAGCGTTTCTACAAGTATTGGTAAGATGATATGCTAGAACAGATAAAATTTTCATCTGACCTGATCTGTTATGATATGTCTATAGGCAAAATGCGTTCCAAGTAATTGCTGTGGATGGGGTTTGCAGTGGAATAATTCAGTGTCTCTCTGCTGAAGACTGTATTGACTGGCTACAAGCAATAGCAAGTAACATTTCCAACCTCACAAAGCACAATGTAAGTATGGATCCAAGTAAGCCAGAAGGTTTCCCAGTCATGTTTGATTAAAATTGTCGTGAAGGCCTAATGGATTCACACAGAGAATTATCTGCATATAAACAATGCTTGAGGCTATCTGAAAGAAGTCAACTCAAGTTTGTCGTCAAATCAGACTCTGTGAGAAGTCATTGAATGGGAAAATATTCTTCCCTACAGTCATATAGTTCACTTAATCGCTATCAGAGTTATTTGCTTCTTAGCAATACCAATTAGGATTAGAAGCAGGAAAGACCAGACACACAGGAGGAAGCCAGGTGTGATGCATGAACGCATATAAAATGCAAAAATTCTGTACTCTCTTCTTAGTTTGAGAAAGCACATCTCTGTGGAAACTGGTAGAACCAGATCTGAGTTGGATTTTAGGTCTGTTTGGGTATCATTTAACATGATGGGAAGGGCAAGGTGCTTCTGTGGTGTGTTACAGATGTTTGTTATCAGCAATGATTAAATACATTTATGCTTCATGCACTGCACTCTTATAATCTGAGCTTGTGAGATAGATACCTCTTTTTATTGAAGCAGGAAAATAAATGTCATGTAAAAGTTTTTCCAAGCTACTAAGTTTGACTGAGGGGTCTTCTGAACCTGCCTGGAATGTATTTACATTTAAAAATGAACATGTATCTCTCCCTGTAGAAATCTGTATGGTACCTTTTCAGTTTTCCTCGAAAATAGAGAACACATGGGGAACTCCATTATTTTGAATTGAGTTATAACAAGGAAGCCCTTGAGGATTTAATTTATATTCTCTCAGATTTCCTTAAATCTGCTTTAGCTTCCCAAATCTGTCTCTGAATTTGCTTTTGTTTTAAATATAGGGAACACATTGAAGGAAGTTGTATTTCTTGGAGATTTATAATCAAGATGCAAAACTATGTTCCATCTGGCAGCAATATGTAAAAGTCATTGTATTATAAAAACATGACAGACATGAATTCATCTGCCATCTGCAGGCTTCCATGCAGTACCAGTGAACTTCATGGCTATTTATTCATCTTTAAAATGCTGTTGCTATGTAGAACCTTTCTTGTCTCACTAGGCATCCTGACAATTGAGGCTTCTGGTTTTTTTTCTCTTGCCATCTCTACTTCATTCTGCTAATGGTTCTTGCTGCTTAAATCAGTGTATTTTTTTGCTTGTAACAATAGACAGAAGCACCTAAATTTTACAGATGTTTTTATACACCTCAGCTCTGATGAGACTATAATTATGGTTACTTAGCGTGACTTGAATTTTGGCAATGCAGTGTTATAACATGGTTTTTTTTTTTCCAAGTACAGTGTATAAATCTATGCTTGTTTCCATAATATGCAGAAAGAATTTATCTAATGGTTTATATGAGGTAAATAGCCTAAATTATGCTACTATTGTGCCAGTCTTTGTATTTACTTTATTCCAAAGACATCCTTTAAAGTCGCTGTGAGAGTAAGGGTTTATGATAATTATCCATGGATCTATTTTTAGAACTGTCCTATCTGTTCATAGCTCTTATGAATTTACGGAAAACAATGACACTCTCTTTCCTGTAATATATTTTGCTTTTAAATTATCAGTTGCCGGAAAGAATTAGTTATTTGACAGCATATGTGGTAAGTGAATATAAGAAAGAGTAGGAACACAGAGAGGGGAAAAACCCCAAACTGTTGCACAGAAGAATGATTAGATGTGATTAGAGTCCCTGTATTTTCTTTCTTTACAAGATTATTATTGACATGTACATACTGTTGATGATAGCATTTTTTCCTCTGAGAGAGGCATTTACTCACAGTCATTTTCCTTCACTGTGTTGTCTAGTGTCAAAGAAACAGAGAATAAAGGAATTTATTTAATTCTTTGGACAAATTGGCTGATTTTTAGTTTCAATTAACTTCTCATTTCTATGTAGGGGTTGCAGAAAATACTTTGTTTCATTTAATTACCATGTAGCTCATAGAAATGTTAACTTACATGCTGTTTCTCACATCTGTCTACCTTTTGAAAAATAAGGAAGCAGAAAGAAAGCAGAAAAAATGATTTTAACTACTACATTGTTTCTGAAAGCATTTCCTTTATCAGTGTATCAAGTTTGGGCTCTGTAGATTTTGGTGGGATTTCTCTTGCCTCACTTTAGATGTCTTGAAGCAGAATATCGGAAAAGTGAATCTTATTATTTACTCTTGACGTCTATTTTGTAATGAAATCAATTCCCTCAGGACATGTCTGTCTTTCCTTTGACTGCTAAGGGACTCTAGGGTTGTGAGTTCATACTTGATACCTAAGGAGATATATATATATTTATCCTGTCACTGCTGTCTTTGAGGGGCCAAAGTGAGTTTATCTGAATAAATCTCCCAAAGAAATGCCTGGATATTTTTGACAAAACCAAACCAAACCAACCAACCAACCAACCAAAAACCCTAAAAAGTCCCAAAACCAACAAAACCAAAAACATACAAACAAAAAAACCCCCAAAAACCAAAACCCCAAATTTAAGGAAAAACAAAAAAACCCCACCCAAAAAACCCCCCACCAAACAACAACAAACACCCCCC
>VZRL01002478.1:337840-376879 GCA_013397895.1 Origma solitaria | reverse complement strand
CAACAACAAACACCCCCCCCCCAATAAACCAAAAAGGAAAGCATACTAGTCTCAATCAGAAAATCTGAATTAT
The DNA here is from genome assembly GCA_013397895.1 of Origma solitaria. Lineage (NCBI taxonomy): Eukaryota > Metazoa > Chordata > Aves > Passeriformes > Acanthizidae > Origma > Origma solitaria. The sequence continues at coordinate 376,806 of VZRL01002478.1, read as the reverse complement.
TTTACTTTTTCACTCACAAGCTGGTTGAAAAAAATTATCTAGTGGTTCAAACCCCAAATATGTGAATATCAAGTCCTATGTTCCCACATGTATCTAATAGTTGCGAAATTTGGGTCCCTGGCTCCGAAATACCTTGTTGAACCTATATTCAATTAAATTTTTGTAAGAATAATGTCAAAAACTCTTCTCTCATCATCTACTATGTCCACATCTGACACAAAGGTGATGTGACTCAATTGCAGGATCAGCAGTATAACCACTATCTACCAGAGAGCAAGAAGATAACGGAAATGCAGGAGTAGAAGGAAAACCAAAATCTCTTGACATCTTGACCATTTTTGAAAGGCAGTGTTGCTAACTAAATGGAAGCTGGAAGATGGTGTCTGCAAGCAAACACATTTTTCTTGCAGTGGTTAGACTACCAATCATTGTACAATACAAGATAGAACTCATACTATTTTGCCATAAGATGGTTAAAATTTTAATGCAGAGATATATAAAAAAATCCAAATGCAGACTGATATAGTTTACTTCAGATTTTCATCAAAAGACCTCAAGTATGCATTCTTTTTCTTCATCTTCAGGAGGTTAGCACAAATGTCCTCCAGTGTTTTAAGAATACTGAGAGTGATAACTGCTGATTTTAATTTCTTAGCTCCCAAGAAGCACTCTCTCATATGAGATGAAATACATTAAAATTACACAACATGAACGGACTTGTATATTGGTATACAAACAAAACCAAAATGCATTCTATATAAATGGACTGCTGGAAGTGACTTCATATCACACTGTAATTGATGAGGTGATGAATCTATAAAGATCTTTCATTTCTGAAGATGGATTTCTCTCCAACTTGAGTCACTCAAATTGCATCTGTGTTAAAAATTCACCAGTTTTATCAATAGCCTCGAAATCCAGAAGGATTATATAAAACCTGAAGTTTAGTCTAAGCAATCCTAATACTGAAGTTCATGTGCTGAGATCTGAAAATGTTAAATTAAACCTAGGCTTGGGAACTCTAAGTCCTCTATGAACTGATGAGGTTCTACATAATTGCCAATTTGGATGGCTAGGCAAAGCAAATGAAAAAGGGAACAAGCTCCACCTTTTCTTGCTAATGCTCCAAGTAGGAATTTTCAATTCACTTATTCCAATTAATCTATGAACTATTTGCCTTTCCATGAACTTTTAAATTGTATTAATTTTGGTGGTAATCAATACTGATTTCTAGTCTTTAACGTCTCATTTTTTAAAGAATTTTAGGATCACAGTATCCAATAGGTCATGTTGCTTTTAAAGAAATTACACTCTGGAAGAGTCTAAGAAAATAATCCAAAATCATGTGCTCTATAAAGAACCGCCAGTTGCCAATACATCCCTAACTCATGTGTTGCAATTGTCAAGAAGCTTAAAGGCAAATTTTTAAATGGCTTTAGTACAGTCAAGGTCAGACATTTTAGGTTTTTGTAACAAAAGAATAATAAAAGCAATACATTGGAGTTAGCAACTCCTAGGATATAACATCACAGAATCTTTGGGGATTTATCCTCCCAACTCAGTATTTGTCACTGGCCCATTGCTTTCTCTGTGGCAGATTTTTCTATAGTGAGGGCAATAATATTTCTTTTCCCTTTCCTCTTCCATCATTTCTGTGAGAGACACTGCAACAGTTACACATTTATGCTTCTTACCTTGAAGCCAGCACTTGACAGCAAAGAAACAACATGAACTTCATCAGACAGGAATGACAGGCAGCTGAGGTAAAGTTGCTAAGCAGGCGTTGGCAAAAAGTTTTAAGATTATCTTGAGAATGCCCACAAGATCTTGCAAGATTTAGTTCACAGTAACTTCACTTTATCCCATTATGTTGCATTTTTCTGGGTAAAATAATGTGTTTGTGAAATTAATGAGGTACACATAGTTGATTGTAGATGCATAGTGATAGTATGAAAGCAGTGGGATAAGAGGTCTACAGAGTATTGGCACAATGTCTGTGTTTTCCAGAATGTAAGTCTTTGTTTTGAACAAAGCTTAAAAGTTCAATTGAACTTTAATTGTATGCTTAAAAAGTAGTACCTAGTGAAAGAAACTGCTGCTAAGAGAACAAATATATTTCTTTCAATTTCACTGGAAAAAAGAAAATGATAATAACTTATGTTTAGAATGCTGAAGTTTGGGTAGAGGGATTCTTTAAGTCACTAGGTAGAAGAGGAGACAGAGAGTACAAAACAGGAGAAAAAATATAATTAGACTAATTCAATCTGTTCCACTCAGAGGTAAAATAAAATATCACAGGACTACATTCAGTGTTAGTAAGTTCTTGAAACAAATTAGTAGAATGTGTTTCATTTTTCTGGTGTATGGTACCACCAGTAAGAACATACTGTGGAATGTTATATTATATGAATAAATCAATGTCACTCACATGAAGTGAACAGATTTCACATTTTAATTTTTTAATTAAAATACAATGGTAAACCATCAGAATGCTCTAATGTTAGTAATTTTGGAGTTTTCAGGGGTCATATGCTCTTAGATGCCCTATGATCTGTGAATCAGAATAATATTTAACTTTTTTCAGTTACTCAGCTCTGCATGTTTGAAGCAAACCCAAAAATACCAACATTAGTTTCAAAACTCTTACAATGTTCTGTAGTAGTGTAGAAGTCAAATACTCTCAGTAATTTAGTCAAAAGCCTTATAAAATGAAAGCCAAAACAAGAGAGAATTATAGGAAGTCTATAAAGTATTACTAATAGAATATTTTTACATATATGATTCACATTTCTCATGACACAAATACTCAAATAAGTTGGGCTTTATTAAGTAAATATACATTCAGCCCTTTTTAAAGCAATGTTAGCCATTCAGGTGCTCACAGGTTCTGACACTTTGGGGTTTTTTTCTGCACTCCATTCTCAACCTTGTAAAGGGAAGACTATACAGTCATTCCAGTACTGATATTGAGGTCTCTCTAGGAAAATTTATAGAACAGAACTTGATACGCTTGTAACATACTGCTACCATTTTTTCCATATATGATTCTCTTATATCATACATGGAAAAAATTCTCATATATCATATATTCTCATATATCATATATATGATATGTAAGGCATGTAGATCTACAAGAATGACTGTAATCAATGCAGCATCAGGATTACATAACCTAAATCACTCCTATTTTTCTTCAATTTTTTTTTTTTTAATGTAAGTTGGTATCAGCTGCACAATTAAAATCATATTTTTTTCTAAGTCAATTTTATCAAGTGTTACACATGGCCTTATCTGATATTTACTTATGTTTTTGGCAATTTGAGGTATGTCCTATTTTACAAACTTTTTATTTTTTCCTTGTTTAAAGCATTGTGGATAATTTTATATCCTCTTAGATGTATTGATTTATCTGCAAAGAAACTTATGTCTGCCAAACTGTTTTGCTGTTTCTCCAGTGTGTTTCTTCTGTATTTCTGTAATGTACCTGAGTCTAAAGGACAATGTGGCAGGTAGGAAAACAGTTCAAGAAAAGAATATTTATTTGAGAAATATTTCTTCAAGAATACTTATTCCAGAATAGTTGCCTTGTCTGGGAAATTTGTAACAAGAAACTTCTGTCTTCATAGTTGGAGCAATTGTTATGACACATTCTGATTATGGTGACAGCACTCATAAAGACATGCAGTCTTGCAGTTTTGCTTTGCAATGTATAGTAGTCGTGATAGGTTTTCAAAATAAATTAAGTTTTCTTTCTGTGCTTCTCCCAAATGTTACAACTATTCATGCTATTTTTAATAATATCTTTTCTGTTTTGCTGTGTACAAGTACACAATTTTTCAGTGGTCAATAATATCTGATTAAAACACTAACATCAGTATTAGTATTATAAAGAACTCTAAAATACAATTTAAGAGAAGCAATGTCCCTAGAGACAATACAATCAAAAGATCTTCTTTTTAAATTTAACTCTTTAATGTAAGTCTTATAAAAAACCCCAACATTCTTACAGAGAGGATATTTTTGCAGTTTAATATATGATACTCTCACTCAGTAAAGAATCCCTTCACTTTGATTAATCCACTTTTGTTTGGAGTCAAATTAAATTTTAGCCTCATGCTAATATTTAAATAAAAGCAAAACATCAATATTCAAGATGTTCTTCATTCTCTGTAGGGTTTACATGAAGCTCTGAGACTCACTCTCTTCCCTCATTCCATTATTGAAGGCTTAAGCTAACATGTTATAATAAAAACTATGATCTGTTTACTTAGAAGACACTTTGGAGGAATGCCACACTTGCTCTCAACATTCCATCCCAGTGAAAGGTAGCAGGGACCCTGTCATTTAGGGAAAAAGCCCCAAAACCAAACAACACCTTTTGATGGAGGGAATAGGAGCAGTCTAACTGGGAATACAGCTAAGCCATTTGGGAGTTTGCAGAGAGGTAGCACATGGAAGAAGAAAGGACTCATTATAATTTGCCCTTTCATGCCAAAATGCCAAGCTGCCCTTTCAGTAGCAGCTGGAGATTTCCAGCTACTGTAACCTAGTTTTTGTTGTGCAGTAAAATGTTCAGTATTCCACAATTGGTTTATTTTCAGTGAGAATGTGTTAAAAGTAGATGTTGAATCACAAACTGCTGTTGATAAAACAGCAACTGGGAAGTGGGAGGCTAGGCAATAATAACCTTTCTTTTTCTATTCCTTCTCTTTGCTTTCTTAAAAAAAACACAAACAAACACAAATATAAGTATTTGCACTTGTTTTGACATCCCTTTTCTCTTACTCACTTTTAAAATATATTTTTAAAAGATATTTTAAAATGTATTTTTAAAAGCTGGCTACATCAAAAGTTTTACCTTTCTTCCACAACCAGTGACTTAAAAGATAAAAAGAATTAAAAGAAATTGAAATGCACTCAAAAAGCTATAAAACACCTCAGGGTATACATTATTAGTAGCCTAATGTGTTGAAAGCACTTTTCCATTTGGTTGTCTTGCTTCATAAAGTGCCATAGAGAGCAATTGCATTCGAGTAGTGCACAGCTTATATTTGCCTGAGGAACAGAATGGAGTGAGAGGAAGAGGCAGAGGTGTGGGAAAAGGGAGGAATTCCAGCCATTCCAGGATGGTTTTAAGAGGTTACAGCAAATAAGCCCCAACAGGCAAAACAACAAATGATCACTAAGCTTCAGAGGAAATGAGCCCCAAATACTTGGGGCTTGCCATTTCTCTACTAACAAAAGGGGTTTTGAAACTCTGTGACAAATTTTTTATCTCCTAAAAATACCTGTGGTAGTTAAGTGGCACACACCTGTGGGGAAAGTCTGAAATGCCTGAAATTATGGCTGTGCTGATCATCTGTGTGGGCACCAACATGATTGCAGGGTTATTTTGTTGGTTTTTCTAACCACTTTGTTTATTTCAGAGAATGAGGTAATTACATCCAAAACTTGTTTCAGACTATCATTGAGGTGATGAAGTCAGGCTTGAAAAACTGAGAATGAAGCACCTTGTTTCATTCTCATTTCCCAGTGCATGGTACTCTCTGACTTACTGCACTGAAAAACTATTCATTTCCTTTGAGAATTATTACCTTTTTGAACTGTTTATGATGAGTGTATGAGAGGTTTCTGCTTCTTTCCTTTGTTTTCTAATTGTTTACAATTTTTTAAACAATTTTGTAGGCTAAAAAAAAGGCATTTGCCTAATTATCCAAATCAGGAACTTCAGTACAGTGAATCAAACGAAATTTTTCTTTACTGCATTTATGAAATCACTTGATACAGCTTTTGGCCTAAATCTATAGAAATTGTATAAAACAAAGTTTTTTGCTCCGTGTCTGTCTGAAATAAAACCTGCAATCCTTTACTGTATGAAATAATGTCTCAGAAGGCATTAATCACATAAATTTGATCAATTTTAAAATGAATATACATTTTTATATTTGATGCACATAATCATGCAATTCTTATTCCCCAATTCTGCTTTTTTATGAGCCAATGACCAGTTATGCTTGGGTAGTTTGTCAAGAGAGCACTTTATGTGCCAAGGAGTACATAACAGGATCCTAAATTCTATTTTTATATGAGACCTCCTGTGATAGGAAAGGTAGTCGCTAAGTTTTAGACACAGAGAATGAAGAAATCATAAAATACTACTGGAAAGGGGGCAACCAGGTAGTTAAAGAAAGCCTGTCCATCTCACCTGTGACTAAATGGCTCAGTGTCATAAAATACAACATAAAATGCAACTGGGGAAGAATTTGATTTTTGTTAATCCTTTCTTTTAGCTGTATTAGCAGAAAGGTGATGTAAGGTCAATGCAGATACATGATTTAGTTTATTAACATGATAATTCCAATTTTATTCATAAGGCTACTTTTAAAAAGTCAGAAGGTAAACCTTATTTATAGTTCTAGTTGCTGACAGATATTCTACTTCTCTTCCAGTGTGATGCATTGAAACCACACAGATCAGTAAAAAGTGTTCTTGTAGCTCATTGTGCCATTATACAATGACCGTTCAAATAATAGATCACATTGTTCAGAGGTAGATTTGAATATGTACAACAAATTACGTAATGTGATATATTTGCTTGTTTCATAAGATTCCTGTTTGTACAGATAATGAATCTTAATAAAAACCAGTAAAATAGTATATGTCCAAATTCCAAAAATGTTTGTAAGTCTGTTGGTGAACAAACATACAAGTTTATGGCTGTTTACTCCAGGGAAAAATCTGTTACCTGCCTAGCAGAAAATATTGTTTTCACTGTGTTTATTTCCTGAAGCAATTTTGCAAGGTAATAAAAAGGATGAAAAACTTCCTGTGGTGTGTCAACATGCTGGGGCTTCTCACATAATTCAGTTGATTTAACATTGTCAAAAGAGTTTTAGCAGTTCTTCTTGTCTGGTGTCTGATTGCCAAGGAACTAGACTTTTATAACTACCTTCTAATTTAGCTAATCTCAAAGAAATGGTAGCTGTTTGTCCCTGCAAAGCAAGATCATCTCCACCTAAACTCCCTACATAATAAGGGGATATTAAAAAATGTCTTCAAGACTTGAAGGAAGTGAACGCATCCTCCCAACATAGGCAGTTACTTCTACCCCATTAACTATATAAAGAATGCCGATATCTCCAGAGGGTAATTCCATCTCCTTGAATTAAGCACTTACCTCTCCATTTTCTAATAGGAAATGGCAAGAGGGCACTTTAGCATAATAGCCTACAGGTTGGTAGAGTCACCCTGACGTGAGAGACAGGAGCTCTCCATGCTCCTCAGCCTACAGCCTGATGCCATCTGCCTCCCTGCTGGCTGAAGGATCTCCAGGGACAGCGCAGGGCTGAGGCTGTGCTCCTCCTTCCAGAGGCTTTCTCTGTGCTATCCACAGAGCTCCATGTAAAATTCTTGCCAATGCTGTTGGTAGGAGACAGGGGCTCATCCATTCTGTGTGGTAGGATGCATCCAGCAGGGGCATTGCTTAAGTGCAGCTCATAAATACTTATCTCCTGCAGCCTGAGTGCTGTACCTCCCATATCTTGGGTGGGAGCTCTGGTATTACCTACCATAACCGAATTGGACACTTCACTCCCTCTACTGCAGTGTAGCTTTTATTTTTGCAGATTTTTTAACCCAGTTTATTTCCCTCATTTTTTAAACAGGCCAGTTCCACAAACAGTTGTTTTAGCACAACTGAAAGGCTGGGAACATAGGGTGGATATACAAGTAGGATGAGAAAAGCCCACATAAATTTTTGCAACGAAGTTTTCCATGAAAGAGAAAGATCAGCAAATATAGGCTTCATGTAGATGTCTTTAACTTAGCAGCTGGAGATTTTCTGCATTTTTGAATGTTGTAGTCAGATAAGCCTCCTTTGCACTTTTTGCTGCTTCTGTCTTCCTCTGCAATTCCCAGAAGTTTTAAAAATTACTGAGAGTGTCTCTCAGGTTTTGAGAAGAAATTAAAATCCATGCTTCTTGAGATTCTGTCTTCTTATAGCACCATTTTTGAATGCTGAGATTTTTTAACTTGTGGCTTAATTTATGCAAAAAAATTGCTTTGGGGAAGTCAGATTGATGCAAAATGTTTTGGTCTGCATGAGCAATGGACTCAATCATTGCTGAATAAAGGGTGTAAATAAAAATATTTGTTGCTTTTCTTCTTTGTTTTCCCATTCATTGTGGCTGCTGTTTTCCCTTCCCAGGTGCAGATGTACCTGGGGAAAACTGTAGCCTTATTATAGCATTATTATTGTATAGGGAAAATACAAGTTTTACTGTGTATTTCTAGTACATATTTGTTTAGTATTTCTTCACTGGAATACCAACCTACAGCAGCTATGTAGAGTTAGAACTCCTAGCGTCCATTGTTTTACTATTTTGTTCAGAAAGAAAAAAAAAATATTCCTCTTCTCATATATCCATTATGAAAAAGATAAACTGAGGGTTCCCATTCATGCAGGAGGAGGGAGGTAATCAAAACATTGTGAAAGCAAAATGATTGAATAACCTGAACTCTAGAGGGGAAAAAAGACTATAAAGTTTAATCCTCAAAACCTTTAGTAAGGTGGATTTTATTGGTAAATGTCCACAGAATCGTGAATACCATTTTAATCGGGACCATTCATGAAGAAAGGTTCTGCCAAAGAGACAAAAAGACCTGACATTCAGACACCTGTTCTGCTGTTTCCGATCCCATGTCCTGTATTACTGTTATTAGTCACTTCCATGAAGTGTTCTGAGGTGTTGAAATGAGTTTTCCTGAAATACTCCAGATATCTGCAAAGAAAGTCATGAAGTTTTTTATTGCAAGAGGAGTCATGGAAATGCAAATACAAATATGAAACAAATCTTGAAGGGCTTTTGCTTTATATTTATTAAATTAAGTACAAGTGACCAATGACTACATTGATGTTTGGGCTTTCACCTGTACATATCTTTATATGATGCAGATGTTAGAGGGAGTGAATATATTATTTTTCCAGTTATTTTGTTTTGTGCCAGGCAGAAAAACAGATGTGGCTCCTCAAACATATTTAAATAGTATGTACGTTCCATTTAAATGTTTTTCTCATTTTGTAACTGTAGCAATATTAATTTTAAACTGTTTCCTTTTTTTACATCATAAATAGAGTGTTTCACAGGAAGAAATATGTCCTTAGGCTGACATAACCCCTATAGAGTTGTGGAGCTAACATTCTTTTCCAGTTACTCTTTAAATAATTGATAAATCACAGTGTGTATGCATGTTTGATATCAGAATTATTTCCTTTTGCACCAGATTAACATAAATGGATCTTTATATTGCTGTATAAACATAAAGTAGATTTTAAAATATTATAGCAAGCCAAATCCTAAGAGGCTGTTGACAAGCTGTTTTAAACAGATTATTTTGAAAGTTATGTGCTTAACGAGATAGTCAGTATACATCTCCAGACTATTTAGCAATGTATGTCTGCACCTTAATTAAGCTAGCTAGTCTTGCTGCAGCAGTGTGGATATTAGCTCATTCATTTACCAAACAGTAACCATAAACAGCATTTTCATCTCAAAAATGTAATAAGCAGCGGTCAGGAAAACAGAGTGTACAATTTGAATAAAAAAGAAGAGTAGTCCCTGTTTTTCCAATAATAACTAGAAGTCTCTAGAACATTTAGGCTTTCAGATGGCTCTACCTGTAAACTAATTTTCCATTTACATAGCTAGATAGATTGCACGCCAAATGTAGCTTAAAGCAATTATAGCTATCTGACTTCTCTTTAGTCTTCTTGTCCAAAACTCACTTCCCTGTACCTTTGTAAGTTCATAGACCAAACCAAAACAAATCACATCTTATGTGTTTTATGCTTACCTGTTTTTTTAAAACTGTAGAAACAGACTCAAGAAAACTTCTACTTGCTCCTGGTTATAATACCACTCAGTCATTACAGTGGAGTACTTAGGAGGCAGTTCCTGTCTTGACCAGGTCATGAGCAAATAATAAATAAACCAATTTGCCTCATTGCTGGTCTGTGTAGCTTCACTGGCCATGTTGGTTATGTTGTCAAATACAACTCTGAGACATGCTTTTTTTTCCTTTCAATTTGAATACATAACCATTTAGCTTCAGAAATGTCACCCTTTCAGCTTAAAAAAAGATCTTGCCTTTTTTTTTTTTCCATGTTGGTGTCTTCTATCCCAAGCATTAGAAGATTAGAAAAGTTCATATTAAAAAGGGATTATTTTCAACAGTACCAATCTTTTTATCAGTCTGTCATCAGCTTCTTAATAGCTCTTTATATTCTTTGTCACTGTGTTTACTCCTGTTATTTCACTAGTATTTCCTGTATAGCACAAGGGAGTATCAATACAGTGATACCAGTGCTAAATAACTTCTTTTACATTTTCATATATTAGTGCTTTTATAAAAAAAAATCAACAGATGGCCATATTTTCTGTAAGACACATACTCTGCTAGTCCACTGGAAAGAAAAGAAAGTGCAAGAAGGGGAATGGCTAAGTGCAAACTCTTCAGTATCCCAAAAGAGAGGAAATAAATAGCACAGTACAATTTGCAACTAAGAGTGGGCTAGGGAAGTATCCCTTGTCTACATAAAACCAGAAACGTGATAGGACAAGATGAGATCTCCTCAGCTGGCAAGCTTTAAGAGTGCAAATAGTTTTGCCATATACAAGTGATAACACAGAGGACAAGAAAAGGTTTGGTTGGCTCCATATTGAAAAGAAAATTATTTGCAGAAAATGACAAGAAAGTAAAGGTATTGAATGCTCTTTTTTTTTTTAATCAGAATTTATTTAAAAGGTCAGTTGTAAACAGATGATTGTCACCATTCATAAGTGTGACATGGTCTTGAATAAAGTCACAGCATCTCAGAAGCCAGAGAGGGTATTAGGTATACCTTAGTGAAAAGCATTTTAGATATATGCATTCCAAGTACATCCTCATTACATTACTTAAAACCTAAAAAAGATTGAGCTTCTGTTTTAAATCCATTTGCTAAGTAAATGAAGTTTCTAGATGAAATAAATAGCAGTAAAGTAGAAGTTATAAATTTTGTGTGGCACAGAACCAGCAGTGCATATGGTTTCAGGGTAAAAACTGTCTTCATATAGCTTTATTTCATTACTCTTTTTTTTCAGTAGTGACCAGCTCGAAACTAAATCTTTTGCAAATTGTAATGTGTGTGTTAGCATCCACCTAATTACTGCTGAGAACAGTTAGTACTCATACTGAAAGAGTAATTCTATATTTGATGGAATTTCTGCCTTCATTCGTCTTTGGAATTTTCTTCTTCTTGGATTTTGAGCTTATGCTTTCACAGCAGTCTATGCTTTATGAATAAGCATGATATTATTCAGATATTTAGCTGCTTTATTCAGTTCTAATTTCTTAAAATAACATTTTATATAAAATAACCATTTATATATATATTACTATTTTAACTGTTTTTTTATAATAATGTCAAGTTTATATGTGACAATACATTGCGACAATATATAATAATATAACCACATAAAATTTTATTTATTATGCAGCATCTATTTTTGTTACAGCTTGACATATGCATTTCACTTGTAAATTATAGCTTTTGTGTTCTTCTACTTATGCCATTGTCTTCATCATTATACCTTTGTTGAATAATGTTTCCTGATTTTCCTTTTAGCTATAGTGCTGGAGTAATTTTCTCAGCAAGTGTGTGCATATGCCTTTTTCTTTCAGAAAGATAATGCTCATAATAGATAACTGGAATTTCACTAGAGTAGTGAGAGAAGATGTTGTGGGGAAAAAAGAAAGAATATTTTTTTTAATTGATTCCAGTAATTTAAGTGTAATAAGGATGACTCTTCCTTTGATATTGCTTTTATTGTTGAAACTTGGAGTAATTTACAAATGTTGGTATCTTGAAGATGTGAGATACTATTATTTGTATTTATTAGCTTATGACATCATTGAATATTAGAACACCAGATTGGAAGGGGACCTCGAGGATCTTCTGATCCAGTCTTTCTTGGCAAAGGCTCAGTCTAGACAAGAATCCCAGAGCCCCATTCAGGTGAATCTTCAAAGTATCCAAAGCTGGGGAATCTGCCACTTCCCTGGGGAGGTTATTCCAATGACTTAATGTTCTCATTGTCAAAATTTTTCTTCTTGTGTTTAATTGGAATCTTCACAGGATTATCTTGTACTCGTTACCTCTGTCTTTTCCCTGTGACTCCTTGTAAAAATGGAATCTCTGTCTTCTTTGTAGCCACCTTTAAATACTGAAACATGGTAATAAGCTCTCCCCTAACCCTTCTTTCTTCAAGGCTGAACAATTCTTTTAGCCTTTCCTAATGTGGCAGGCTTCCCAGTCCCTTGATTGTCTTTGTGGCCCTTCTATGGACCCTCTCTAAATCATGTTTGAACTACAAGAAACACTGATATAGCAAAAATCCATACTTTTGACTAAACAATCTCCTTTACTGCTGAAATGCAATTAGACAAGGAGCTGCTGTTCTGAAATCTGTCCAAAATACACACTAAAGGCAAAGTCATCTGTAAATTTGCTTGTAACATCCTCAGCGCCTGTCTTAGCCATTCTTAATGCCAATAAATTGGCAGTTTATGAGAGGTCGGAGAAAATCCTGTTGATCTTAACTACTATGCTTCTTCCTATTTAAGGATTATAAGATCATATCCAAAGCAAGAAAAATATGCCATCTATTACTACTGTGTCAGTTTAAGAATATTGTTTAAATTAAATGGTCCTTCAACACAATTCTCAAACAGGAAGAAGAAAAAAAAGTCTGAGGTTTAAAATTGATCTGTGCAAAAAGTTTTACCCTACTCTTTTTTCTTCCTTGACATCTTCTACCCCTTGGCCTGCCTTTCATCCGTGGTCCCACTGATACACAGCTTTGTACACTTGTATTTGATCATACTGCTCAGTATTTGAGCATACCTTTCCAGAAATACCAGAAGATACTGGAGAAAATCCATATTTACAGAGATTTCCTCATACTATTTTATAATGAATTCTTAGTTATGAGGTGAAATTGGAGATCAATAGAGAGAACTGTATTCCTCAAAAGAGAATGAAATTCAAGACTTTTTAAACTAATGGCTCAGCAGCTTAAGAGAAAGGAGGTTAAGGAGAGTCCAATCTTTCCTCTTTATGGCAATGTGGAAGCTTTATTGCAAAGGCGTTTCTCATTAAAAGTCAACTCCAAGGATAACTGAATACAGTGCTAGAGTGAGTCCATGATTACTCTGAATACATAGTGAGGCCTGTTCTGTATAAGGAGGAGGGGCTGGGTGTATTTTATAAAATATGAGGACATGACTTTTAAATATACAAGCACTAAAAAATAATTTTACAGTGTTTCAATTGGAATTAAAATGATCAGTTATACAGATGAATGGGGAGCCTCCAGCAAAAACAGGTACTGAAAAACTCAGGCATTTATACCTATCTTACAGTGACATATGAAATTTCTTTTTTCTTTTGTAATATAATATTTAGCAATTGTGTTAATACCAAGTTCATTATCATGTGAACCTAATTCTCAACATCTTCTTCATATTATGTCAAGCAAATCATTTAAGTAATGAAATAACAAGTGATTTTTTTAGCTTACAAGCAATTTGTTATCTGGTGCTGTCAGCCAACTTTTCTCATAAATATTGCTGTTATTCCTGAGAGCTTCAAGAGAATAGAAGTGTGTAATTCTTTTAGACAGAAGAAGTGAAATGTGACACAATACAACAAAGACAAACCGTTTCTATAGTTTTATTTTTAATCCACTCAAACTAAAGTAAATGAATGGGTTGATTGTGGAGTGGTGCAAGATATAATACCTGTAAAGACTACAGAAAGCCTCTTTAGCTTTGTTGACTCAGGTAAAGGTATTTGTCTATGCCACTGGCAACTGGCCAATTTAATGAGTTTTGCCAGCAGGAATTCATTTAGGCCTGTATGCTATGTTGTAAGTATTAAATATATTTTAAAAATCACTGTCTACATTTCTAGTAAGTTCTGCCAAGAGGGTTGGCTGTTTCATATATTATACATAATTGTATATGATCTAATTGTATAAAATCCCTCATTTCTTCTGCCATTTTGCTATCCCTTTTGTCATATTAAATGCCTGAGTGTGAAGTGCAAATATTATTATCTGTACCAAAGTGAGGAGTCCTGAAAAAATGCACACTTGGCAAACTGTGAACTCTTCATGGGCAAAGTCAGAAGCCTGCTGATAGACTCTGAGCAGAGGAACAAAATAGTTGCAGTCTTCAACAAACTGCTTTATTCTATTCCAACACAATCAGAGTGAAAAGACCAGGGTGGAAAGAGGAGCCTTAAAAGGTAAGGAGCCTTTTAAAGACACAGCTCAAAATCTGTGGATAGGACTTTTAGTGGGAAGGAATACAAGAAAAGTAATGAGCTTCAGCAAACATATCATATACAGAGCAAACCTATGGTGAAAATGTAAGTTGTGTAATGAGATATTTTTCTTCCAATTACTGTTAACAGTTCAAGTGGAAATTTTAGATGGGAACCAGAACTATGTATGTCTAAATCCAAATCTTAAACTGAATTTGTAAGAATTATGGTTTGCAGTTCCCTTCCCAGAGAAGGCTGAGGAGGGAGGAAGATGTCTCAGCTGTAACGTGTGTGCTAGTGAAATCTCTTAAGAAGTAGGTAGAGAAATTACATGAGAAAGCTGTCAGAGAGAGTGAAATCTGGAATCAGTGAGTGTGGAGAAGGTGATTGGCAACAAGCCAGAAAGATCTACAATAGCACCTACTGTGCATGAGGAAAACGGAGCTAACAAGACATTTCAACTCACAGGTCTTCACAGGGAGATGATCCCTTCTCAGGCAGTGATGCATTAAAATGCTGCTCTCAGGAGCTGAAGTTTCAAGGCTAATGACAGAGTGGATTAAAAATAAAACCAAAGCCTGGTAGGCTGTAAAAGCTGTGAGATTAATGATGATTCTTCCCATGAGGAAGAGATGTATTGGTTGGTCATGAGTGACTCAGTCCTGTGTGTGATGAAAACTTTGGTCTGCTGTCGGACCTAATATCGTGGGAAGTCTTCTGTCTCCCAGGAGCTTAAACGTGAGGGATGTTACCAAAGCCATCTAGTCAAATGACAATTAGCTGGGACTGCTCATTCATGCAGGCGTGACTGATTTCAGTGTCACTCTAAGCAGATAAAAAGCGGCTGTGGGACTCTTGGAGGACGGCTAAGGGTGTCAGAGCTGTTGTAATGTGGTCGTCAGTCCTCCTGGTCATTCAGGAAAGATGTGTGTCCTACAGTGCTCATATGCAGGAGTAGCATCACCAAAGTAGGCTCTGGCTTCTTTGACAAAAGCATGAACTTGCAAGGAAATACACAGTGAAATGAAACTGGCTTAGCCTGAAGCAAAGGATAATGTTTCAATTTAAGAAAAACTACACCAAGGGCAAGCAGTTTCTTCTTTGGTTCTGTGATGGATTACATGAGAAGAAATGGGATTAAACTGCAACTGGAAAGAGTCTGGTTCAATAAAAGGAGAACTTCCAATGCTAAGTAGAGCTGTATTTGCTAATAGATTGACTTATAAGGCATTAAGAGATTCATCATGGCAGGACTATATATATGGGTTTGACAAACAGCTTTGATCTATTGAGTTGCTTTTTAGCCATATGTTTCTGTTCTTTTGTATTATTGTGGAATGAATAAATTCATATCAGTGCTTGCAAGTTGCATTCAGAAATACTAGGATAAGACAAACCATGGCTACCATTAGTAGATTAATGTTTTTGCCCTGTTTCTTTGTCATTCTGTGAAAAATTCTGAAAGTAAATACTGTATACTAGATATTATATTGTCTAAATGTTATGTTGTAATGAAGTTGTAAGTGAAAAGTAAAATTGAAATTGGACTTATCTATATTATTTAATTTCCTTGAAAAATCAAGTGGTAATGAAATCTGGTATTTTAAACCAGGAGAGACAACAGTTTAGTATTCTGGTTTCTGCTGGAAAAATGATATGAGTTCCTTACTCTGCAGTAATAAGTAACACTAGCTTTTTTTACTCCTAGTGTGATTAATACTGCAGTAATCATACTCCAGTGAGCAACTACTATTATGATATAAGCCACAGTTACACAGTTGCATTTCATTATATTCCAGTGTCTCCTTCTGAGTCTGTTTTTTCTTTTTTTTCTTTATATCTTTTCAATTCTTGTTGTTCACAGTCCTTCTAATACATCTTCAGTACAGAGACATATGTTTCTTACTTTCAGATGGGACCATAATAGCTTCATCAGGCACTGGATTTAATTTGTTTTCAGTGTCTCTAATAATATGCATGTTGCTGTTGGTATTTTATTTATGGAGATTCTCTGTTATAAAACTGTGTTTGTAATGCATATATCTTCTTTAAAGAGGCACAATAGCAATATTTTCATTAAGGGAACATTCAGTTTTAAAAATTGGTGTTAAATATTGCAGGATTAAATGAAGCCATTCATCTGTTAAATACAAAAAACAACACAACTGTATTAGAAAAATTAATTTGACTAAAATTAATTGCAATCCTATTACTGGAACATCACAGATGTGTGAAAAGTAGGTTTTGTGCTTTTATCCTTAGGGCTCCCACTATACTTTTGTGTAATAGGTGCAAATCTTGTCTTTCTTTCTGATATCCATCCATTACTGATGTGCTCATAGTGTTCAGTGTATCACTAAATCCCTTTGAGTGAGAAAGGACATGAAAAGTTTGATAATATGTGAGTTTGTGATCCCAGTTCAGATGGCCATTTTTGCTTTGATAGCCCTTTTACGTGTCCTCAACTGATAATGACTCTCAATACACAAATATTTTCTTTCAAAAGTTCAACACCTCTCTTAAGAACGATTTGTATTGATCTTCTTCTGTTTCTGGGGGAGCATTCCTGAGTTTTACTAACCATATTTTGTTGTTGCCAAAAGCATTTATCCAACACCTGCATGTGTTGGAACTCATCAAAACCTGGAAGCTCTCTGCATATTTTGTACAACTGGCTAATACAAAGGCAGTCAGTAGAATTTAAAAAGAAGCTTTTAGAATTCTGCTTTCCAGATGAAACCTCATGACTGTCTTAGGCCTCTCTTCCTTTACTTACATGTAGGATGCAAATGAAACATTTTAATTTCCATATGGATTAAGATGATCCATGAGAACTGCTATATAAAGATCCATCTAGTCCTGTGTCTGGTGATATCAAAAGAATAGTTATATTTCCTTTTGTCTTTCCAGCCATCTGCTACATTAGGATTTCTTCAGACACCTGATAAGGGACTTCCTGAATTATGTCTACTGCGTCCTCATTGTCTAGAAACTTAAAAAAATATTTCATCTCTTTTTGTAATTTTTTGGCTCCCAAGAGAGATTTTATAACATTGATTATATAAGCTGAAACATATAATCTTGGTTCTCACTTTTATTCTCATCTAGGAGCCATAGTGAGGATGATTCAGCCTGCAGGTATCTATAGGAACTGACTCGAAAGCAGAGGTCACACTTAACGCTTATGCATTATTCAGTGTTGAATCAAACCTCTCCTCTGTGTAACTGTTCGTATATTCTTGGGTTTTTCCCTTTCTTCCTTCAAGGAAGTTGACACTGAGTTCCTTCAGGCTGAATGTATTTGCAATCCAGTGCCTAGTCTTGAGAATAATCCAACTAGGACATGAAAATGCTAGAAATTATGGAAGTAATCCCAATCTTTTATCCTTTGAACCATTCAGCTGGTAAAATGTGATCAACACACAACAGAGAATGGTACCATCACTGGTAGGTCAAGAAGCAGATGTGAATGTTGCATTAAATAATTCCTATGCTCCCATATTTTCCAGAGCATATTGGCTGATCATTTTGCATAACTTAGTTTATATGGATTTTTGACCTGAACTCTAAAATCTACTGCAGCTTGTAAAACCAGCATCAAGGATTGCTCTATTCAGTCTCTAGGCAATTATACATATATTTGAGTGCATTCACCAATATATGATGTATTTTGTGTGGGCTGTTGCATGCTTCTTTCAAATCTTCTCTGATTCTTTCAAGGCACATATGCTCTTGGATAACAAAATATCACAACCTTACACAACTTGCCTATCTGACTGAGCAAATAAAAGCCTAGCAAGGACAGAAAGTAAGTCTAGCCAACTAGTAATTTCAAGCATTATGTACTCTTTCTTACTCATTCATTAACATAAGATTGTCAGAGCATGGACTCATGTTTTCTTCCAAATTGTAATGATCTTGCTTCCTGTTTGGAATCCCTTAACATCCCAATGGCACAAACTGTATTGTTGCTTGTCTTCATCTCAAATGCATGAGATGAAGAACTGTTTAATGAATTTACATTCTTCTCAAGCTATTATATTTTAATTACCTGTTAATGAATGTAAATCAGCAGCTGTATGATGCAAACAATTGGTGGAGAAGGTTACAGAGTCTAAATTGTTTGGGGAAATCCATATATATGGCTGGCATAAATTAAAATACTAAAGGGTTCTTTTTTAATTGGAAAATTACTGTGACCTGCAAAGTTACGTGGTATCTACAGACTGCAAGCAGATGAGAGATCAATTCATATGTGAAAGTGTCAAAGAATCAAATTTACTGCCCAAGTCAGCAAAATACTGAGCAGGAACGGGTGCCCACTTGTTTCATATGTTGCCCTTGAGTCTTGGCTGTTCCCATAGGTACTCCAAGGGAATGGTCTCTGTCAGGATCTCTGTCCTAACAATTAACACCTATTATGTTATTGTTTCTTGCAGAGGGCCAGATGTGATACCTCAGTCTTACATTGTTAATCGTCTTTCCCGTTATCCCTTTAGAACTTTGAGTCTCATTTACAATACAGTTTATCATGAAGTAGGATTGAAGCAAGTGTTGTACACATAGAGTTTTCAAACATCTGATTGTTTAAATTTTTAAGAATTGGAGAAACCTGGAATCTCTTGATCTTACTACTTTTAACAGTCCTTAATGCTCATGGAAAGATACATTTCCTCATCATCTCATGGGGATCCTATGATTACATTGGAATAGCAAATTTCATTAATATAAATAGGTAAGAAAGGTCAAACAAACCCCTAATAAATTGTAGTTTTCAAATTACACTTTAAAATCCTCACATGGAAACTGAAAATAGTTATTGCTGTGCTATTTGCTCAAAGGTCTGAAATAGTGTCTCTCAGAGGAGTGAACAATTCAGTTCAGCTTTAACTGAATGTGAAAGTTTAAAACCCAGCTTTTATGAGCTTAATCAGCTGCATTTCAGCAGAAGGCAACAATAACAGTCTACAATTCATGCAAAAAGATAATACTATGGAACAACATTCTTCTGCATTGCTGCTTCTCTGGCATGAAGACTTTTAAATAATAACATTTAAAAAGCCCCAAACATTTGCAATCATTTGCACACGTGAAGCCAAAATCTGCTCGTTTGTGTCCCTGTTGAGAAGTGCTGTGTTCCGTGTTCTTGTTTGTTTCTTCTGCAGAGCAGGCACAGCCTTCACTGTGAAAATATCCATCTATGGTTCCAACATCTAGTGCACTAAAATGACTGAATTTGGCCATGGGGCATTTTTCATTATGTTCCACTCCATATCATCTCTCTGCCCAGTGTTCTACATGTCTATGATGTCTAGACATACTGCTGGATTAATTTTTGGAATATATCTAGTCAACTGTATTTGTACTATTAACAATCAGTTATGCTTCAAACCAATCTTCCTTCATAGCTTTCATTAAAACATATTCTTCCCATCCCTGAAAGTGTTGAAAGTCAGAGCTCTGGATGGAGCTCTGACAACCTGATCTAGTAAAAGGTGTCCCTGACCATGGTAGCGGGGTTGAAACTAGATGGTTTTTAATGTTCCTTCCAACCCAAACCATTCTATAATTCCATGATTCCATTATGGTCCCCTATCATCACCACTTGCCTGTTTGCTTGTCAGATGCAAGATACTGCAGAGACCTTCTTTTTAACTCCTTCTTCCTCCTTCCACCTTGAGCTGATCACCAGATCCCAAATTACTTTTTCTATGGTGTTCATAGATTTTTTTTCCTAATTTACATTCATGGAAATTGAACCAGAATGGAATATCATCCCTCAGCACCTGATTCTTATGTATGAAGCAGAAGCAGGTAGTTCTTGCTTGCTTCAAATCAATCTACATAATTCTTCCTCTGTCTTTGCCTTCAGAGCAGTTTTTTTTCCAGCTTCTTCTATCCTTTTGTGCCATTCCTGATTTTTAATTGCTTTGTATAAACACATCTTTCTAAAGAATATTCTCAAAAAGCCTTTTTTATTTTTCAGTGTACTATCGGCTGGTGTGTTTTATTTAGAAATATTATATTCTTGTATATTTTCAGTGTATTCTACTGGTGTCCTCTGATAACAAATTTTATTTAATTGCATCAGTTACATAATGTTGTGTGCTGTGATTGTGCTTAATAACTCATAGTATGATGAATTCAGTAAAGTTATGGGAGATTGAAGCAACATTTCTGTTTTAGATAACCTGTAAAGTAACAGAAGATTTTTTTTCTCTTTTCCTTTATGGAAAATATTTACTTTTAGGTTTTAATTACCAAATATTATACATCTGGAAATTAAAATTTACTCAATGTCCATTGTAACATGCTGGGAAGAACATATGTGTGCTGCCTAATTGTAGAACTTTTTTGTTCTGTAATGTCCAATATTTATGCATGTGAATGGTAAACATTTACGTGTTTCTAAAACTACTCATACTTCACAATTTTTAGTTTTAGGTAGACTTGAACAACTATAATGCAGTTTGAAGACTGCATATTTCACCATATTTACCTGAAAGATAAACATAGCTGTTTTAATTAATCAAAATAACAGCAGTTAAAACAACTGCGTAATGTAGGTACTTAGATCGCACTTTAGAAAATGAGATGGACATTTTTGAATGAGAAAATGGTGTTTCAAATATGTATTTACATTTCACAGGAACATTCAAAGTACACAATGCACCTAATGTACTTTGAATCTGTTAAAAAAAAAGTAATCTCTATGTTTGAAGTAAACAAATCACTCCTAAATTATTTAATATGTACATGTAACTTGCCACTAAATAGATATTTTCAGTATTTTGTTTAGAAAAGTAAAGTCTCTTTTTCTTGACAGTGTTCCTTCATAATTTAAAACTTTCAGGGTATTGGCTGTTGTCTTTCCTTAAATTATGTGAAAATACATGGTTTTGACAAGGATTTTAATACTTTCTACTAACACAAACAGGGATTTATCATGCGGGAGTAATTAACGTTTGATTTAGGAATAAATCCCAAAAGCCTTAAAATATTTTTTCTGTCAAAAAATGTGGGTTTTATCTGCTTTTTCTTTTAAAAATCATATAAGATTATTGGTATCTTGTTTGGATTAATTTTATGCTATTTCTTTGTCCATTGAATGTCCGAGATCCTCTAATGCTTCTCCTTAACCAGCATTGAAGAAAGGAGGAAGCTGAGGCTGATGCGCATGCAAGAAGGAAGGGTAGAAATGTTGTTCTGACACTTTTGATGCAGGATACATTTGAAAACCAACTGAAATTGCTTGCCAGCATGTTCTTGACAGTGAGAATTACCCTCTGATAGCTAAACTGTGGGATGTCAGTGACAGACTTGCTCAGTATTTGCATGAAGAATGCAAAGAGCTTACCACTACAGCCTGGGTTTGAAGTCTGCAAAGCACAGTGCCACTCACATCTCTGCATACAGTTGTTTAGGGACAAAATTCTAAACACTGGAGGAAAATCAGTGGTGATTCTTCTTAACTTCTAAAAAAAGATTTTGCAGGTTGGTTGAAGCAGTTTAATGTTTTACTGTGGTTTTAGGGCTTTCCAGATCATTCAGATACATTCTATACAGATACTTAGTTGACAGTGTCTTTAATTTAAATATGTATTTAGTCTAGGTATTAAGAATCTGTCATGAATGCACATTTTAGATTTACTAGGTTGTCAAAAGCTTTCAGGGTTTATGCTTTAAAAATAACATTTTTGTTCTAGTAATGGTAGGAAAGGGTATGTTCCACACATAATTCTCTTCATATTGGACATTTCTGTGTCAGAAAGCTGGCAATGTTTGTTTAGACAGAGTCCATGAACTGCAGGGCAAAACACAAACTCCTCATGAATCAGGTGTCTCAGACTGGTTTTCCCTTTATTTTTCACCTAGGGATATTGTTGAATTTTTTAAGAAAAAATTACTTGAAAAGTTATCACAACTGGTTTTGCATACTTGATTTTGCAGCTAAGAATAAAAGGATAGAGTAAGGGATGTTTCCAAAGCTTTTCCAGACCAAATTTTCATTGTTCCTTAGAAAAGTAACTTCCTTGAAGTTTGATGACTTTGGTGGTTGGCATTAAGTTGCTCTGAATTAATTTTGAGTTAAATATTCTAATTTATTTTATATCTACAAATAAGAAAAAAAAGATGTAATGTTTTAGAATTTAGAAAGAATTCTGCATGTATTCACCTCTCCTGTATTCTAAACAGCAGAATGAACCACAAAATGACCATAGAAATATCCTGTTATTCAAATGAGCTTGTGAGCTTGTCAAAGGTTTCAGTCCCTTTACTACAGGAGATTTTATTTTCTTTTTTGCAAGCATAATTTGGAAGGGAGAATCTTATATATGTGCCAAAAATCCAGTTAG
Organism: Origma solitaria; assembly: GCA_013397895.1. NCBI lineage: Eukaryota > Metazoa > Chordata > Aves > Passeriformes > Acanthizidae > Origma > Origma solitaria. The sequence goes on along the minus strand of VZRL01002478.1, from coordinate 354,084 downwards.
TTTTCTTGGGTTTGTTTTTCCTTCTAGTGACTGAGTACTAATCTATTTCTTTATTCATTTTTATAGATAAAAAAAATCAACAGGAATTTTCCCGTAAACCAGCAGGTAAGAAAAAGAACATTTGGGTTTTTTAATTTATAATTCTAATTCTCATTTGAACTATCTTTAATTTTGTGCTAGTCATTCTTTATTCTAACTGAAGAATTCTCAGTAGATTTTCTTTAGAGAGTACCTTGGTATTTTTATTCTCTCAACTCAAAGGGAATTGGAGTGTTTCATCAAAGTAAGAACACACCTAAATTTTTCAAATTAACCGATTAGATGCAGTTATATATACTTTTCTTCAGATTGTGTCTTACCAATTTTACTATAAAAGGGGAATGTTATTATTATCCTTTGCAGAATTAGCCAGAATACATCAATGTTCCAAAATTCTAAAAATGTGTGGTCTTTTGATGTTTGGGGTTGTTTTTTTTTTCCTGTCTATTGACAAATGAAGGCATAAAAAAATTAGTATTTGTGTAATGTTATGGAGCAAGCCAGTAGCAGAATTTGGAACAAACAGAACCTGATGGTCTCCAAGTTCATCGATAGGCAGTCTCACATTATTGGAAGGAACTGGAGTGTCTTTCAAAAAGAAAGCAAGATTCCTTGAATAGGGGTGCTTTCTTGTAAAATGTGTTGAGGACAATTGCTGCTATTCTCGACAACTCGGTATCAGGTGAGAGGACCCATGAGATGGACGGATAGATCTTTTTTTTCTTGAAAAATCTCTTCTTCCCACAATTTCTTATAAGGAAGCAAACTTGCAGGCAGTTTCTAGTTGCTAGAGACCATAGTAAGAATGGACAGCAGCCGCACCTCCTCAAAAGGATCAGGATATCTTTTAGAAAACTATGTAAACAAAGTATGAATAAAAATTATGAGGGTAAAGCTCAGTACACTGTAAAGTTAATTAAGTATGTATGTGTTGTGCATGATGATGATTTCCTTTTAAGAAATATGTAATAAGGGGAAACAGAGGAACATGACTCATAAGAAGGAAAAAACTACTTCCTTGTAGGAGAGAAATATGTATGGAACTGAGCTCTAAATTTGCATTCAAGAGATTTGAGGAAGAAAAGTGCTTTCACCTCCCTTACACCACATCTTCAATTAGTCAACATATTTCTCAGTTCCCTACCTCTAGCCAAACTTTATTTTTGTGGAATTGTGCTGAGTGTAATTCACAGAGGGAGATATTACTGTTTTGTCTTCTCTTTTCTTGAGAAGGTCCACAAATTATGACAAATTAATGACAATAATAATACTAAGACTACCAATATTACCAATAATAGCTACATGGGTAAGTATAAATGAAGCTACAACACGTGAAGTCAACACTTGAATTTGAAAATTTTCGTAATAGTTTCTATAATATCAGATGCAGACAGTGGCAAAGAAATGATTCTATCTCAAAAGAAGGAAGAAAACAATGCCTAGTAAAGAAAAAGCAGTTAACTAGCTCCATTTTCACTTTTAGGATTTACCCTGAACTTACCTCTTTGCTTTTATTACTGAAAAAAAAAAAGACAACAAAATTATAAACTACAGCTATAATGTCCCACCAGTTTAACATTCAGGAATCTCAGCTCTTTTGGAACCCTTGGCATGTGGGGTCAATAAGGCATTTTATTCTTCATTAGAATGCCAGTGGAAATCAAAAATAGCTTTCTTGGCTTGAATAGCTTTTTGGTCATGTTATGTGTTAGGACAGCCCGCAATTATAATGCATTCATCTCTCATCAGCAATAATCATTATATTCCAAAGGAATAACTACGGAGTACTCCAAGAAACCCAGCCAAAAGGTCAAACTGAAAAGAGAGGCTGATTTGATGGGCACTGAGACTGGTAAGGTCTCCCTGCCCATCAAACACTGAAGAAGAAAAAGGTATATTGATCTGTGGATGTCTGAAATTTTAGGGAACATTAAATTCAAAACCAGATTCCCTTTTGGGCTTACCTTATTTAAAGAGGGTTGCAGTTTTTTATCATGGAAGAAGTTAGGAAATACCAGGTAATATAAGTTAAAATAATTAAATAGTATTTTGAGTAGAGTCAGAAGAGTCTACACAGATATAAAGTTAATTTCTGTCTTCATGTGCAGCAAATATTAACACCGTATGCAGGGAAGCAACAGGACTTCTTACTTGTTATATCAACACATCATTTATCTAAAAATTAAATTACCATCTTGAATGCTCTTGTCATCTTGACTGCTTTTAAATAAAATACGTTTTTGTCTGAGAGGTTCAACAACTAGTTTTAACTTCTTCCTGCAAGCACATCATGAAGACCGACAGGAAAGCTGTCTTCATCCTATTATGCGTTTAAAAAAAAGTGTGCATATTTGATTTCATTTAACAAATACCCATGGGTTTTTTAGTGAGCACTAGCAGGGTAGTAGCAGCTTATTTTCACTTAGAATTTTTATACATATATATGTGGATTTTAATTAGTTAGGTAAAGGGGGAAGGCAGTTTTCAAATTAGAGTCAAGGAACCAACCCTTAGGATTCCTTCATAAAAATATTGTTAATACGGAGAAGACAATAGGGGCACAGACAGAGCCATTAACATTACAATGAGGAAACAAATGTACCTGTATTGGTGTGGAAGATGCTGTAGCTCCAATAGTGCTGTAACTCCAAACATCCCAATGTTGCAGCAAATTAAAAAGATAAGAGAAAAAGTAATTAGAAAAGACTTGTTGACTGCACATAATGTGGCAGCTTTCCTTTAATGCAGTAATTGTGAAGGTAGAATTGTCTGGAAAATTATTAGAAAGATAAGATACATTAATTAAAATTAAAAGATCAAAGATGATGGTTATTGATAAGAAAGTGGTAATTACTTGGACAGCATGAAGGAGTAAGATATTCTGAGAATGGTGATTGTGCATTTTATAGTGGTGGAAAGATGATGCAAAAAATGCTGGAAGAGGACCACACAGACAAAATAACTATTTTTGAAGAAGACTCTGGGACAAGAGGGAAATAAAGTTCCCCCTCTCTGAGTTGACTCTGATGAAAAGAATGCTTGAAAATGGTATAATTAGAAAATTGGTTGTGTTTTCTATATTGCTACTATATGCATGGGCTGTATATAACAACATTTAAGAGGATAATAGAAAGCAGTTCAGGGAAAAAAAATGGATTCATTTTGTACTCAAAATATACTGCATATTTCAAATATGCACTAAAAAAATACGATGTCGTAGACAAAATTTCTGTAAATCCAGAGAAAAAATTATATAGACCTCATAGCAGAGAGGCACAAAGAATGGGATATTTCAGGCTTCAGCCAAAGGCTTCTCTATTTGATCAGCCAAGGTGGGAGTGGAAACATGGGCATGTTTCCTGTTCTTGGAACTCCTCACCTCTGCTCAGCTGCTACACTGATTACAGCAAATGTCAGCTCCTGGAAGAGCCATCCTTAGGCAGGTGCTTTCTGAAAGGTGGCATCGACTCCCTGCTAACACTTTCCAAATGACAGGAAAATGCACCCTACGTCAGTAAACTGTTGTGGTGTAATGAGGACAAGCACTGCCCTTTCCTTTTCAATTCTCAGTCTTTTTGGGACTGGGGGTTTGCAGATTTGCTGATCTCGGCTGAAAATTGACTTGAGAGCATCTAGAGAAATCAGTATTAGATAGTCCTTCTTATAAAGCCTTCTGATCCTTTTCAGGGTGAGAAACCAAATGTAGCCTCCAGCTACTAGAGATTTTACTACACATTTTAACTCTCATTTGCTATTTGGGATTTGCTGGGATTTTGCTTTTATTAGTTGCCATGCCAGGAGGATGATTTGGCTACATCTGGCTTAGGTACACAGAGGAATTCAAGGTTTAGATCTAAATCTTAGTCTGGCCTGCAGTTCACCTCTTCCTGTCCCTATGTGTACAACTAAGTAAAACGTTCATAAATTGCAGCTGGGAAAATCGTAACTTTCTGATTCCCATTTTAACTTATTTCACTCAACAAGCCAGTGGGACAAAGCAGATTCAACACTTGGTGGATTCAGGGAGTTGATTTTTCATTTTATTGATTATGGCTATGTTCACATACATGTTCACAAATGTAATAATTAGACACTTGCTTCTCTGCTACATGGGCAATGGCCAAATCTCAATGTTTCACATGAAACAGACATTAAAATATCATGGCAGAGCAGTGTCTTAAAAAAACTTTTTTCCCTATGTTGTATGTCTCATCTCTATTAGGATGAATTCAAAGGCTATGACCCTCCCCTTTCACCTTTATTGAATTCACAAAAAAGGTGTAATGGGGAAGAATGTTGTAATCCTTTTAGTTGAACATTATTTCTCTTCTATCCACAGGCAGCATGAGAATTTTTTGAAATATTTGTATCTACAGAAGATAAGAAATTTTCATTAAATAATTTTAATTTTAAAGGATAAGTCCCTCTAAAATTTTCCTGCTTTTATGGGAAAATAATTGGTAGCTGTTCTGTTCAAAATTAACAGTTTATAACAAGAATCATGTGAGAATGAGAAAGAGATTTTAACTGTGTTTAACTCAGTTTAAAAAAAAATATCATGGCATAATGAACTGATGTCACACCAAAGCCAGAAAGTGGAGTATCCTTGTGCATGTCAGATTCCTCAGTCATGAACCCCATTGTTTTGCAGCTATTTTACATTCTTGATGGCCAAGAATGGGGTGATAGGATACATTTGATGGCATTCAAAAATATACATGGCTATGCCCATTTTCTCTTACTTCTTGCATAATTTAATAAAAACAACTCTACACAGCTTTACCAGATCAGCTATGTAATGTCACCTCATACTCTGCTTTAATAAGGTGCTGTTCGGTTTTATTAAAGTTCTACAGTTAGAACAACCTTATTTAAAATCAATTCTAAAAGTTTGACTCAGTGAGTTTATTTAATAAAACCTAACTTATCTGTGCAAAATAAAGGTGAGTACACACAAATGTCATGGTGACTGTCTTTCCTGTCAATCAAGCCAGTGTCCTTTGCTGCAGGTGTGTTGCATCTCTATTGAATTTGAAAAGATGAATTCCATTGCTCAGGTGAACTGATAGGACTGATAGAACATCTGTTCTACATCTAAACACCTGTATGAAATACAACACATACCTTTCTTTTTTTATTGCTAATTGCAGACTAATAGCCTCCATTGCTATTGTATTGGTATTTTTAAAATGCAGTGATTAAACAGAGAGTTCTTCTGAAAGATGACATGTCCTCAACAGAAATCAAGTCTGTTCTAGAAGTAAATTAATAGCAGTGTTTTTGTTCCCTCTCCTTAGTGTATTTGTTTTCTTTCTTGTTTTCTTTTTCTTCCTAATTTTTTCCTGACTGTTGAATTAATTATTGTCCAATATGCTGTTCTTGTGGTACCTCAGAGTAGCCATCCTGCAGCTCTTGACTGACAGTTACCAAACTTTCAGATCCAACGATACATCTGCTCTGTCACCATCTGTTGTCGCAGTAAGGATTTGATCAGGTTTATTTTGATGGAAAATCTCTGGAATGAAGCTTCTATTGTTAAATGATTATAGAAACACACAGGGGAAGCTGAGTTCTTGCTGCTAAATTAAGCAGAAGTGCACAATAGGGTGTAAATTGTGTTGGGCTAATTCCCTGCATTGTATTGTCAGCCATCTATGGCACTCAATGTGGATTACTGCTGCATAACATATACCCTCAAAAGGTTTATGTTGCTTATTGATATTTTATTGAGCTTTCTGTAAAATAAACTGAATAGATCTTTATGTAAATCTATATCTATATCTATATCTATATCTATATCTATATCTATATCTATATCTATATATCTATATCTATAATATCTATATCTATATCTATATCTATCTATCTATCAATATCGAAAAGTTTCTGTGATTGACATGAAATGCTTTTCCCTGAGCAGTCCCTGTAATTGTTTTAGATGCTTCTGAGGCAGTCTCTGTTATAAAATTTATGCTTACTGTGGCCAATAAAAGATTTTTCTTCCCTTCACATTGTAGTCTAGAACAGCTTTTGAACTTCAGGGTATAAAAAATTTTAGAAGGGCAATGCACATCATAGATAGTTAAAGATCTTAGGCTGAGGAAACCATGTTGACTTTTGAGAGTAAGGTCAGACAGCTTCCTGAAGCTAGTTGATTACCTGATGAGCTAGATAACATTCATGTTGCGAGTCACTTGATGCAGTTATTGGATAGCAATGCTTCTGTCCTAGGGCTGCATACCTTATAGCTCATGAGAGGATGGAAGTAATTTGGACACCTGCTGGAAATTTAGATGATGCAGAGGAGTGATTAGATCAAGTTTTTATTTAAATCTCAAACTATAAGTCTCAAGCTGTGTATCAAATAATTTCTGCATGTCCAGCAAATTCAATTTTGCCTCAAGTAGTATTTCATCCTCATTTACATATTTTTCTCATTTATTTTCTTGTATTTTTTTCCTAGTACTAACTCATTAGTGTAACAAGTATTAGGCTTTTTTTCCCCTCTGCATTATTAATATGTCTCCCTGAAAATTCCTTTCACTAAGGATAGTTTTTCCTGACAAATTAAGTTACCACCTCTGTGTTGGCTCTATGTTCATATTTTAGTAAATACAGGGGTGAATGTACTGTATCTCCACTAAAGGTTTAAATAGGATAGATGAATGAGGGGATTCTAAATCCCTTGCTCCATGGTAGACCTTTCAAAGCAAGTGAAATAAACATGTCCCACAGTTACATGCTAAATTGATAAGCAGATAAAAAATTGTTACTTACTTTTGGGTTTGGGAAGAAGAGTTACTAGTTATTGTACATTAGTGCTCTAAACTAATAAACAGATAAATAGATAAATAAATACTTATATGTATTAAAAAATTATATCTTTGTGCCTATTTTGGGGTGACAGCCATGGCTTAAATGTATTCAACTGGTAAGTGAACAGCCTGATCTACTGCTTTTGAGATTAAGGTACTCTTAGCAGATCCTTCATCTTGTTTGTACACACTCCTCTCCTCTTGGGTGTGAAATCAGGCACTTTCTGATCCCACAGGTCTTGTGCGCCTTTCTGTATAGTGCCATAGCTTCAACAGGGGTCATCCACCTCAACTTTTAGCTTGGTGGTTGTTAGAAGATGAAAGATACAGGTTTGACACACTGAATTTGTGAGTGGTGTAATTGTTAGGTTATGATAATAAGGGCTTTCACTTCAGCTGCTACTTACTGCAGCAGTGTGATCTAAACATCTTCATAAACTTGATCCTGCCTCTATGTATCCCGAGTTGTTCTGAATCACAACCCCCGAGATGATTTAATCAGACAAAAAATTGCTTCCTGTTTTGTCATAACAGTATGACATGAACAAACACTTGCTGTCCTCAGAAACATAATTCTGTATCTATGATGAGGTCAGACAGTGAGAAACCACTGCGTTTAAATAAAAATCAAAAGCATTGCTTTTATTGCATCATTTTAACCCTGTGTTCTATATGTATGCATGGCATGATTAAATCCTACTATAAGTCTCTAAACATATTTGCATCTGACATTTTGCCATTTACCCAAGAAATGGGATATGTAACAGAAATAGGACAGTGAAAGGGATGCCTGCAATTTAAAAGACAGTTTTTCTGCAGGAATTGGATATTTTTGATGTCTGAGATTGGAAACAAGTAGCAAGAAAGGGCCGTTTATTGAAATAGAATGAGTGTTTCCATCTTTTTTGTGTATCTTTTTGTTGGATGAAATTTTTTGCTACTGTCCAAACAGGCCAACAAAGCAGGAGGACAGAAAACAACTTTCAGCATTCTTGACCGGAAATATATGCCTTAATGATGTGCATATGTCCTGTACAAGTTCCTGAAAAGTGGTAACAAAGAGCGAAAATAAGAAAAGGCAAGAAAAAGAGTGACCATCTTCATCCTGTCTGAGTTGATGAAGCGCTTGGACAATGCTCTCAGGCATATGATGCTATTCTTGCAGGTGTCCTGTACAGGGCCAGGAGTTGGACTCAGTGGTCCTGGTGGGTCCCTTCCAACTCAGCATATTCTATGGTATCCACAAAATAAATAGGTATTTTTTCTAAACTACTGTTATACTTAGAAAGATTAAGTATGTGGAAAACTATTTTTTCTCTAGCCTCACCTTAAATAAGGAATTGTTAATATCTGTAGCTTCCCAGATATGAATTTGTTCTGTCTGGCCATATTGCAATTTTCATTGCAGGCTGAGGCTAGAAATAAAAATGTTGCAATGCTTTATTGTAATGTCTGTTATATTGCATCAAGTGAGTGTAAAAGTTCCCAGGAAAAACATTAATTTTACTATACTAGAAGGAAGGTGTTCACTTAGCCTATACACACATTATTCCTTGGGGAATTGTATCATCTAAAGAAATTAATTGGAATCAATGAAGCATATACTTTAACTATAGATTTTCTATTGGAGGAGCACAGGAGACTCAAAAGGCATAAATAAAATACTTTTAATTATAGTTTACTTCAAGAGGAGGAGTGAATAACATTTCATTTTCCTCATTACTTATTTTACATCTGTGCAGATGATTGGTTCTTCAAATCATAGCTTGTGATAGGAAGAATATTTACTCTCTTGAACTGCTAAGAACAGTGGTTAAACAAAATATTGTGGACTGCAGATGGTCATTTATCTTCTCTCTCATCACGACCATAGTCCACGGGACCAGTGACAGAGTTGCTACCTGAATTTCAGAAAATAGTTGATGTATATAATAGTACAAAGCAATTGACAATTTATGGGTTACCTAGAAATGAAGAAGAAAAAAAAACCCACCAAGAAGTATTAATCACTGAAAATGTGTGAAGGACAGCTGTACAAAGATGTAAACAGTTGTAGCTAATTGCAAGTGCAGAAACATCCCCTAGAAATACATAATATTACAACACTTGCTTGTCTTTTCAGAGTTTTATTTTCTGGTGAGGATACACTGTTCAGTGAGTAATATCTGTTATATATTTAGCATACTAGAGAATATTTCCTTTCCATCTTACCATTTTTGGAAGCAAAACTTAGTAGGTCTGTCATATTTTATGACACAACAAATAGAGATTTAGCAGTGTCAATTCAAAAAACTATGCTTAGGAACAGACAACTGACAAAATTATTTATTTATGTAGTAAGAAATATTTTCCTTGCTGGAATATCCCTCCAAAATGATTTGAAAAAACAAACAAATCTACATTTACTTATGCAGAATTATTCTGGGAAATGTTGCTGGTCTGAAGAGGTGTAAGTAGACAGGCAGTTCTGTGTCTGGTCTTCTTGCTCTAAAGCAGGTCTGGTATTGTGTGAGTGCTGAGTGACCAGAGTCACCCGAGCCAACTGCTGCCCTCAGAGTACCACAAAGTCCAGCAGGATCAAGATACAATAGTGTGCAGTTTCTAGCTGCTTCCTTCAAATATACATCCAGAAATCCTGCTGCTTCCCATTATTTGCTTAGCAGCCTACTGTTTGTGGTACTTGCTTAGTAGAAGCAATAGTCACTCATCACTCCAACCTATTGCTCCCACACGTCTGCCCTGATGGCAGTGGGTGGAATAATGCAGCAGCCTCTTCTTCCCCCCCTGCTGAAGTAGGCTGTTGTTCAAAACCAAACCAAACAGTGGGAAAGAAGAGGATCTGATCCTATTATGCAAATAGCATCCAGACCTCTGAGACTGCAAAAAAAAGCTTTAAAGAAAAAATGCTCTCTTTCAGAGGAGTGACTTCTGGCTAAGTATTAATGATGAGTTTACATCCATCAATTGTTAAATAATGTTCCTGCAGGGTCACTCTTTGCTCTTCAGAGGGCCTTGAATTGTTTCATCAGGATGTCTTCTTTAATCAGACAGATGGCACCCTTGGAGGATTTTTATGTCATCTTTCCTGTGGGTGAAGGAGCCTGCCTGTCCCTGTGCAGAACACTATGGATAGAGAGCCTCAATGTCTTACACAGACATTTGAGCTTCATTCAGGATGCAATCGTAATTTTATGGGTTGCATCCCTCCATTTCTCAAGATAGTGGGACACTTTGTGTTAAAAAAAAATTGCTTGAGTGGAAGAAAGCTCCGATACTGCAAAATGAGTGTTACTTGGTACTTTTAAAAGACTGAACTTTTCTAATGAAGCTGCAAAATTCACAGAAATGCTGAGATCCTAGAGACAAATCAACTACTGACAGGCATCACCCCACTGTCAAAAAGTAAGTGCAACATGAGTTCAGTAAATGTTATGAACACTACTACTAACTCTCTGCCACAGGCTATTGGCATGCCATGTATGTTTTATGACCAGTTATAGAGCCTTCAGGATAACCTAGGTTCAATCTAAATACCAGGAAAATTAAAAACAGCTTTATTAGAGCAAAGCAAAAAACCCATCTTGTTAAAAAATAATTTATGAAGAGAAGCATGAAAATAATAATATGTAGAACACACTGAATATCATGTTCTTCATCTAATCATCCCCTAAGGTTTTTTTTTCTTCTGAAGGTGGTGTTTTTGCAGTAGTTCTCCTCTACTTTGCCTTGCTTTTGTCAGAATGGGACTGCATTCTGATTCTCTTTCTCAGTGCAGTTGTATTTGAATGCCACTGTTTGAAAACTGACCTTTAAAGTGGTTCTGGAGTAGCCTCACTTCCCCTTCATTCTTAGTAATCCAAGAAGATCTTTATTTACTTTAAGAATGTGTAAGAATGCAAGTTATATGTCATTACTTTAGTCCTTTACTAGCCACTTTATTCTTGTCTCATCTGACTTCTCACCTCCTCTTTCCCTTCCTCTTCAATCTCGATAGGATATCAGGATCCTTCACAAGCCATAACCCTTTCTCCCCCCATTTACAATTGAGAAGGGGCGATAGGATACATCTTTCATTGCTGCTTGTGAGCAATGCCTTCAATCTCAAGGGTACTTTACCCGCAAGCAGTCTGTACTAAAAATTCCTTCACAGAGTGTATTTTAAGGATGAAATCTCCAGTGAGAAACTTGATACACTGCCCCTCTGAAAATCAGGGTAGATAAAAAATGGGGACATTTAAAAAGTCAACAGGCAGCAACAGGTGGATTATGATATGTGAGCTACGACATATGGTATTTAATACAGTGTGTGCTACCAAAGAATAATGTGGAACTGTAATAAAAACAATGCTGAAGCTGTTTTTCTAACAACAGTAAGTCAGGACTACTTTAAAACAGGTTCCAAGACAGATATGGCTGCTTTGAGATCAACGACTCACAGAATAATTTATACTGGATGAGTTTTTGTAGGTCATCTGGTCAGAATCCTGCTCAGAGAATAGCCTACATAAATCAGAGTGCTCTGGACTTTACCCAATCAAACTGTGACTGTCTTTAAGAATGGGGATTTCATAGCATCTCTCTCCAAGAGAAATAATTGAGTATTTTAAAAATACTAAAAGTCATTTGAGGTACTTTGCTACATGATTTCTTTGCCATAATGCCACAAAACAGGCATAGTGAGTAAATCTCTTTCTCTAGATCTATCAAAGTATCTACTCTGGATTTCAACTCCAGAGTATTTATTTGTTTTTATAAAAATAGCCTATTTTTCAGGCTTTTGTGGTTGAAAGTTCAAATTCTGAAGGCAGGTAAAAGAGAAAAGCAGTGAGCCATACCATTATCTGTATTCAGCTGTAGTGGAAGACCTTTGGGATCAGTTTGTTTAAATAGAGGTTTTAGCTACTCAACTGTTATTTTTTAAAAGTAGTCTTAATTTCTTTTTTATATATATTTAAGATACATTTTGACTTAAAGGAAGATAAGTGGATAAGTGTTGTCTTATTTTTATGATAAAAAAAGAATTCCTACTGTTATCTATATACATTAAATTTATGGATTAATTTACAGCTTCTTATTAAATTATGTGACTTGAATTGACGTATAAACTGAAGTTTTACTGCATTGTTCATTTTTTATAAATCAAGAAGAATTATTTTCATTTTCTGTTTAGAAATTAAGCTTAATTAGACCTATTGCTTAATGATCTTGAAAACTGTGAAATCATTAGCCAAAAGATTATTTGCTAGAGCTAATAAAAGATAGAATTACCTTAGAGAGCATTCTTTATTGATTTGATTAAAATTTTATACCACCTATTTTTTTTCCCTGTTTAGTAACTGGCAATGGTAACATTGATTCTCCAAAGACAATGTGCAGATGTAGCAAAATTTCTCATCTGCAGGTTTCTGTGTTCTGCAAGAGAGATGTGTGGCCTTCAGTTTTTTGTGACTAATCCTCCCCTAGAAAGACTTCTTTATTGTTTCTGCTCTGTCAGTGAACTTTGCGCTATCTATAGTCTGATTGCTGGAGATACAATGACCAGGAAGTAAGAAAATTCAACAACTATCTTTGCTTAAAACAGACATCTGTCCCCACTAAGAGTTGTAAATAGTGACTACACCATACCCAACAGCACCGTGTATCTCTTGCCATCATGTTTCTGATTGCAGTAGCCATTAATCATTGAAGGATTATATAATATTGTTAGTTTTTAATTGACTCTAATAACTGCTTCATTATCTGAATTTCTGTTAGTGTGAAACTTGAGTTTAGGTGATGGTTTAGTTTGTTTTAATAGTGGAGTCCTTCCCTTGGTGCTGTGATTACTTAGAAATTAGCAGCTTTCCTTGAACCTGCATGATTTTCTTTCATTGAAAAAAAATTTACCTAACCACCAGTTGACCTTTCCTAGACCTTCTTTCTCATAGCAAAATCCTGTTGCTGGTAAGGAAAAAAAATCCCATGTCTACTTCTTCAGTCACTCTCTCTTTATTCAAAATACATCATTAAATGAACAAGGATTATGAAACCTGAAAACCAGTGGATTTATGCAGAAAATCTATTGTGCTTTTGAAATTGAAATTTCACCTCTTGATGACTTTTTCTTCTTTCAGTTACATGCATTGAGTGCTTAAAAATTATTGTATTACTGAAAGGCAGTGTAAAAGTCTAAACCTTTAAAAATATTTTTGGAGATTTTATTTATTTTTATTATTCTAGGAGTTTATAGTTGTAATTGTGTTCTCTGAGAGCCCTGAGAAAGTCTTAAGGACAGTTTCAGCTTGCAGAAGTCTTTTTATTTTGATAATCAGATAGAACTGAAAATTATTGTTCTTCAGTAGAAATAGTCAAAGAAATGTTGCAGGCTTTAATAGCTATTTTTATCAGTTGCCATTTAAATTACTGAGAATGGAAATTAAAACAAGTAGCCATGAATAGCATTATTTTTTGAATATTGATCTTGGTTTCATACAGTATCTAAATAAGATATTTTAAGTCTAGAGGCTTTTGTATACTTATATGTATATCTGAACTACTAATTTTCAAGCTTTGTCTCACAAAGGTATAAAAATATTTCTAAGTCAGACCTTGCAAAGTCATTCATACCAAAAAGGGGATTTCTCTCAGGTATGTTTATTTTGCCGTGCAAACAGCAACACCAGAGACTTTAAAGGCAAGTTGAAGTATACTGACTTATTTGCAGGTTTATTCTGGCTTTGCGTGCACTTTGAAGTGTAAACATCTAATTCTATAGAAATCTAATTCTGATGTTATGCAAACTCAAAACATTTATTACTAAAATTCATTTCAAACAAGCTGTTACCCATCATCTGTGTTTTCTACATACTCAGTCATTTGGGGTTCTTCCATATGTATTATTACCATCTCCTTTGGACTGAGTTCAGCAAGCTCAGGGTGTGAGAAGGCAGATCCATGAGCAGTATAATCTCACGTAAGACAGAGATCAGCCAGATAGCCTAAATTGCGCTAGTCCTGTCCAAGTTCTGCTTACCAGTAATTTTCAGAGAAACAGAAAAAATCAAAAAAATATCTGGAACCAGTCATTGAAATCTAATTGAAAAGCAATCCTGAGACAAGTTTAAAATGTTATTAAATGTTTCCACAAATACTTCACTTGCCCTGGTACTTAAGAAAGGTAAACATGTCAGTTGTTTGCTCAATGGTACCATAAAAAGTCTGAAAGACACCGTCTGGTGGTTTGTAATATTCTGATCTTTTTCTTCATTTAACATCCTTCACTAGTCTACCCTGAGGTGAAAAAGATGAATGTGACATGTTGTTCATCAAAAGCGGGAGGTCATGCCCTCCAGCATTATCTGAAATATTTTTTTTGACCCATTTATATTTTAGGGCATGAAAAATATATGCTGTGTACATTTAGAAGAGGAAAGAAAAAAGCCATTAATCAAAAGATAAGTCCTAAACCCAGTCAAGCTACTAGGCTTTAAAATAAATGATGTTTACTTTCTTGTCACCTGGTTGCTGAGCTTGCTGTATTGCAATGTTATCTATTTTAAACCCTCAAAACCCCCCAGAAATTTCATCCTAAATTAAAATTTGCAGCCTTCCTTGTGCCTGTTCCTAAATTGAGTAGGTGAAAAATGAACAGGTAGGAATTCGAATATGACCATATATCAAAGTTTTTTTTCCAGAAAAAGAAAATAGAACTCTACTGGCTGCAGTTACACAAGAATAAAAGGAAGGAGGAATGATGACAGTGTGATATATAGTAATTTTTTTACTCAGGAAATGTATGAGATCTGCTCATTTTCAAAGTGTTTGCTGAGAGCTGCTCTGTTGAGAGTGTCAGAGATGATCTGAAGCCTCTCAGGTCAAGTATAAAATGTTTCTGATGTCAGCAGGGCTGAGTCTCCCCAGTGGTAAACCTGGCAATCAAAGGAACCTGCTCAGGGATATGCTAAATTGCTCCAAAGGTGAGTTATGTGGTGGGTAAATAAGAGAAGTCTACAAGAAGGAGAAGGCTCAGTCAAGTGAGGAAGGCAGATTGCTTTAGATAACGAGATTTCTTTTTTCATCGTCTAGCTACCATACCTATTTATCAGGAAAATGCTTAATGCTGGGTAAAATGCACACATCCCTTGTGTATTTCAGGGAGATTTCCACTTGCTGGGTAGCTACTCTTGTTCATTTTTAATTTTTTTTTAATTACCCAGTCAATATCCTGGAAGACAGGACTAGCATGAGCTATATTTGTACTGAGTCCTACTCATAATTTCATACACACTCCCAGAATTAATATAGATTGGTATCTAATACTGCAGTTTGCATCCAAATCCATCTTTTTAATAACAGCTGCATAAGGTCTTTCTTGGAAGAAGTCTGTGCTTTCTAAATGCTAATCACCTCTATTAAAATGAACAAATTCAAATTGTAATGAATTTTAAATACACATAATTGTGCATTGACTTGAATAATTTAAGAGATGCAAAAAATCCCAACTTCAAATGTTGACATTTTGACAAAGGCACACAGTTGCCCAATTAAGGTTCAAATTGACTTTGTCGTTAGAAGAATTTATTTCAATAAACAGCTACTTAGACGCCTTAAATAAGTAAAATGAGTGCTTTGAAATAAGCTGTGACTATTAACATGTAGCACTGGATGAAAAACTGAATGGATGAGACAAAACATTTCTCTGGATTAGTAGATTATAAAAAGAAGAAACCTGGAAAAGCAACACATAGTTCTTTACCTGTTCAGAAAACTATGCTGTATCCACATGTAGCCACCATATTTCAAATCTGTGGCAGGAGTGAAGGCCTGAAGCAATCAATATAGTCCTGATTTCTAGCAAGATCTGGTAGATCTCACTGGGAATGCGCTAAATTTTCTCATGGAATGCCGTTGGATGTAACATAAACAGTCGTGCAGGTTTTTCAAACAGTACTTTTAATGTTGGACAGATCTCTACAGGCAAGTTTCATTACTGTAAACTTCTGTCTTTGCTCTGATTATGATGTTGTTGGCTAAGGAAGCAAATATATTCTGTTTTCAGTCTTTGATAGCAGTTTTCAGTTATCTGGATCGTAAACAAAAAATCATCGTCCAAAATTAAGAAGTATTTTCTGCTTTCTCTGATGCTATTTACTTTGAAACCTCATATTTCTTCAATTTTTGTCTGGTCATTTCAAAAATATGACAGGACAAACCAAATGGAAAACCTCTGCTCAGCCTTGGTCTGGTAGCAAGATGACAATGTGAGAATGTGAGTTCTTACCCAGAAGGAAACTAAGCTGTGAGATACAATAAATGTGCAATCTTAGATTGAATAATCTATTAGTAGTTAGGTGTTTCAAACATGGAGATGAGCTTTTTTGGTTATACCTTTTTGGTTTTAATTTTTAGTGG
>VZRL01002478.1:217603-337806 GCA_013397895.1 Origma solitaria | reverse complement strand
TTTTTTGAAAATGATAGAAAGTAATTCTCAATAATTTTTTTTTTAAAAAGTTATGGAAAGATTACCAGGCTTTTCACAAACCTGAAAAATAGGATTGGAGACATTGTGACTGCATTTACGTTAGGGAAATTTTTTTCTAGCATTCATTCAAAATTTTAAATGATTAGTATTCTAAACCTTTTATAAGCAGAATTGATTTTGCCAACATTTGCTTTATGACCACCCTTTTTCTTCCATTTTTTCACACATTTCCAGTGTGGTTTTTATTCTTTTTCTGCCAACAATTTTTCATTTACTATAATGAATTTTTAGACTATACATAAAATGGTCTTTAAAAGTACAGAGAAAATTATATTAAAACCAGGGCAGAGAGCATTATCTGAGTTTCTCATCCCTCATTACTTTCCCTCTGTGTTGTCTGACATACTTATTTGTCTTCTGACTCCATGTTCATCCTGTTACCCTGCAGCAGTTTCACATAATGTGAGTATGAGTATCAGACTTATGAGATAAAAAGCTGTCACTGCATCTGCTCTGATCTGTGAATCACCTCACTTTTATAATACCACGTACGCCTTACATTTCATTTTGGGGAAATTTTTCTGTATTTTTATGTTACTGTTCTTCCTAAAATATAATAAAATCTGTGTAAAAACTCATAAAAAGTGTCTCTGATAGTCAAGGCTATTTAAGTCATTTTTAGAAATGTATTGGACTGATATAAAATATGGCCATTTATCTTACTTGATTAGGATATCCATGTGATTTAAGAACATATTAAATTACAAGATTATGGATTTTTGACTGAAGAAATTGTCCTGTTTCATTTATCATTTAAATATAGATTTTTTTTAAACTGTCCATGAGTTAACTCATAAACCATAATGACTTATTGAATCTTTGTTACTGAACCAGCAGCCACTAAGTTAACTAATTTGTGTCACCGCCTGATTTTGAAGAATGAGCTGCTTGAAGTAAGTTAGAAATAAGGATTGCAAAAATTATCTTTTAGGTGGAATGTGAATCATAAATAAAATGTGTTTTCACCACCCTGACATCTTTGTTGATAATGATCAACAGTTTTATAGGGACTCAAAAAAACTTGATAAGATTAAAAAACTAACCAGATTTTTGGATTTATAAAGGAGCATGCCTACTTGAAATTAACATTAATTTCCATTCATCATGTGTCTGTGCTTCTAAGCATTTATTTTCAGAAATGAAATTTCTGGAATTTCATAATCTCATGAAATGTCATATGTTCCAAGTCCACATGTGCAGCCAAACTGATATATGGTCCTAAACTCTCAAATCATATACCATATTCATCCAGTATTTCAGTTCATATATAGCCATGAACTATTAATTTTTAAAGTTATAATTCCTTCCATTAAATAATTTTCATTAAGTTTTTTAAAGTCAAAGCTTTTTTAGAAGTCAGAATGTTTCCCAGTAACATAAATGTTTCAAAAATGTCATCTATTTTACCTCAGAAATGAAAATTTTCAACATTTTCTCACCCTTGTATAAAAAATTGCAATATTTTATTTAATTTCACATGTTTAGTATGTTTAGGTAAACACACCACTTTGGGAACATAAATTATGTCATAGTTCTCAGACTTATCTATTAAAATAGCAGTATTTGTTCAATTTTGCCTTGTTTTCCAGAATATAGCCCATACTATTTTAATCCACACGCGGATATGCACATGCACTCAAACAACTTTGTAAGTGTTCCTAATTATAATTATACAGCCTTTGCTTAACTGTTCCTCTGTATGTTGAATAGTAGGGATTGAGTCTGAAGGAGAAATGCTTTTTTGTAATCAAACTTTGGGTGGAGCAGGTTGTCTGGAAAATCAATCTGATTTTTCCTCATGATCTACAGAGGCACGGGAGAAATATCTAAAGGAGCAATTGCCTTAAATTTCATGGCTACTTTAGTATTGAGTCAATCACATGTGAATATCAATACATCTGCACAGCACGAGTGACTGTACCCTGTTTTTGTGATGAATAGCAGAGATCGAAATATGAAAAAGTACTAAGAAGGGATTGCATACAGTGTTACGGTGATATTAAATATCATCAGGCAAGATGATATCTTACTGTGTGTCCAATTTTAATGAAACAAATCAAGATGAAACCAAGTGAATTCAATTTAATTAATTTTGAAGCATAGATGTCTCAATTCCTAGAAATTAGAGATCATGCATTCTCTTTCAGTCACAGAGAGAAAAATGTGCCAAAGTTCTACACAGAGTAGTTCAATTTTTGATTCTAATTTTACTCTTCTGTGTTACCCACCTTAGACACTGAGGTCTAGAGATTCCAATCAAGTCAGAGGGATGGAGAGCTTATCTATAGATAACATATGAAACAGCAGAAGTGAGAGAAATTTGAATAAACATTAAATTGAAATAATTAAAATCATCTCTTACTGTACCTGTCAGTTTGTTTGTTTAGGTTTTTTTTTCCCCTTCTGATTTGTTCTTCATTCAGGAATGAGTGAGATTTCAGAGAACATGGCTTTTTAGTTATGTGTAGCAATACAGTGTTTAGCACTCTTTTTGATTCTTGAATATTGTGGTACAGATCTGTCTTCTTTATGGCTTTTATAAACTTTTTTAGTCGCCAAACAAGCAGAAACTTCAACACATGCTCCTCATTGAACCTGAAGTTTTAGTGTTTGCTATTGACAAAATAATTAAATATTGAGGTGTCACTATAGTATGAAAGAAATGGGCGTTCTCCCTGTCTCTGGTTATAGACCATAAAATATCCAATAAACTGTGACAGAATAGTAATGTTGATTTCATACAAGGGGATTTTGAAAAAGCCAATATTTTCCAGCATCTTACAATAAAAAAATCCAATATAAAAGAAGAAAGAAGAACAATAAACCCACCATTTATTTTAATGCATATTCCATGAAGAAATGTTGCTGAAAATCCTCTGCTCAAAAATAAAGAAATAAATGTGTTTAAATTTCTTTTTTGAAGGTACACAACATACAATATCTGAAAGGATAAATCATGCAGTAAAAGCATTCCTTTTAGGGACTTTCATACCATTGGTACACTTCCTAACTTGTTGACTCTTTATATGATTGTTATTTCTATGGAAAACCTAAACTGTTTTCCTTACATGATTATTACTGACATTTAAGACAGAGAATGACCCATACTTTTTCTTAGTGTAGAAATCAGTTTCACAGAGATATTTAAAAAATAGATCTATCCCATTAGCAGATCTGTATGAAATATGGGTTGAACTATTTTCCATAGCAGTAGTGTACCGGTGCACACTGGAAATTGTATTTTATTACTAATGGCGTGGTTATAAATCAGATATTCCATGATGTGTCTTCTCCCTGGTCAGTGTTTCTCCCAGAAGTTGGCATAGCGGTATCTCATGCTTTTCTGCTCTTTAAGGATTTTATATTAAATAACTCACACTTAATAGGATAGGTAGGAAATTACATCCTGAAGTGAGCTGGAGTAAGTTCTAGTTCAAACATCTATGTCAGAAGATCTGCAGGTAGTGGTAAGGGTCTACAGCATTCTGGTTACTTCTTAGCTGTAGATGGAGTCTGTTCAAAATAGGGACTGAAAACACTCTGCTAATCTACTGTTTCTAACCAAAAAGGTTCAAAACTCCTACAAAGAGATTTTCAGAGGGTTAAAAAAAAAACAAAACCATTGAAATTAATTGGAAATAAAATTTGTGAGATCATGTTGTTTAATGCACAACTGTGTATTTGCATGGGGAGGCTATATCTATACTGCTGTGTAGTAGCACTTGCTTGAGTTAGTATTCCTGACTAGTGGTTCCTTACACATCACTTACATTAAATTTCGCTGACATGGTCTGTCAGCAAATATGTAGAATACACCTTTAACATCCCTCGAGTATGTGGTTTAGGGTTTTTGGTGTTGCTAGTAAAGTATTTGTTCTCATGTTTTTGGATTGTCCTAACAGGCATCCTTTGTAAAAACTGCCAATGTACCATATTGTCTCGGGTTCCAGGTTTGCAGCTGTGTTAAATTTGACAGACATCAGCTTATGCACATGAAATATTTGCAACACAAGAAAATGGCTGAGAAATTGTCAACACTATTGATTTTTTTGTCAGATAGTCTACATGGGCTGGACGGAAGAACGGGAACAAGACTCCCTTCAGGACCGAATGTACACACCAAAGTTTCTAGCACTGAGAGGATCTTCCCTGTATAAATTTATAGCACCTCCAGTAAGTATATTTCTCATGTTTAGTGGGAATAGATGTTATTAGATAAAAGAATGTCATGTAATGTGTACAAGGCTTTCACAATGAGACATCACTTATTGGGCTAACAGGATCGCAACTAACAGCATTTAAAAGTTCCAGGATATGTGGGATAGAAGTGATAGAAAACACCTGTTGATCAGATGATTAGGTATCTAAAAAGAATTTATTTTCCCCTACTTAATTGAACACTTAGAAAAATAAAAGAGAAGTCTGTTCATGTTAAAAGGCAGCTTTTAATTTTCCTTTGGCACACAGAACAGGCCCAAAGCAAGATGGTTAGATTTAAACTGAACAATTATTCTAGTGAAACTGCTGAGATTTGGGGAAATATAAAAAAAACTTTTTACAGGCTGTGGAATTGGCAATATGTCTGTATTTAGATTTCATCCTGAATGTAAGTTTTTGCTGCTCGAGAACACCAAAAGGAAGGTAGGGAATCTAATGAAATTAAGTTAAATATATTAATTGGAATCTCAGTGGAAACACTGGGCAAAATTTTATCTCTCATCTTATACTCAGCAATTTACTTTCACAGTCTTATAGTACATCTAAGCTGCAGTAAATATCCTCTAGCTAACTTTTAAGCCAGTTGCTAAGGAGACAGTAGCAGTCCCATGCCTGCAGCAGGAAGAATCATGTGGATTAATTTTTCCTGTTATGGGATGACCTTTCTGACTGCTGCTAAACCCTGTGTTTGTCAGATCCAGGCTATAGCTCCTTCCTGCCTAAACAGAATTATAGAATAGTTTGAGTTGAAAGGGAGCTTTAAAGGTCATCTAGGCCAACCCCCCTACAGTAAGCAGGGACACCTTCAACTAGAACAGGTTCCTCAGAGCCCGTCTAACCTGGTCTTGAACATTTTCAGAGATGGAGCATCTACCAGCTCTTGGGGCAACCTCTTGCTGAGGTAGTTCAAAGCCATCTTGCAAATCTTTCCTTTGTTCATCGGTAACTGTGGGTGTTTGTTTAGCAAAAGGTTTAAAAATGTGTGAAGGACACAAGAAATGGAAGTACGAATGGAAAGCTTCATGTGTTCAGTGTTTGTACACTAGTTCACTGGTGTGGGAGTCTGACTCTCTCATGTCTGTTAATGGGAGTTGGGCTTTTTTTGGTGGATATTTTTCAGGATCAGATTATGCTAACAGGCATCTTTATTCAAAACCAGCTCTCCTGTCTTTGTCAGACCTACTCAAGCATTTGTTGCCTGTCAAGTAAAACCAACTCCATTCTAGGTACTAGGCAGAAGCAGATCAATGATGAGAGTTCTGTTCAATACAAAAGAGGAAGATTGTTCTTTTGTAAGAGCTATGGAGGAGACCACAAGCCTCTTTACTGAAGAATCATAAATTTCTAGGAATAATATACTTGCAGGGGGTAAATGTCTGATGGGGGGGTGATTAGTGGGTGTGGAAGGAACATGTTCATATGAAGAACCTGGACCGTGGTGATGTGAGTAAGGAAAATTTTGGCGAGCTGCTATTGTATCAGATAAGAAATCCATCCCTGAGTTTTTATAGGTCTTGTTTCAGCTCAGCTGCAAGCACAACATGATTTTGTATTGCCAGATTCAGATTCCTAGTCTAAAATAGAAAAACTGCTCAAATGCAGAGAAAAATATTTTCTCTTCATGGAGTAGGAGGGAAGCAGAATGATAAGTATCCTTTTTTTAGTACGGAGAAAGAGTTTCTAAAGAGCTGCCTTGAAGACATAGAATCATAGAATGTTTGGGTTAAAAGAGACCTTAAAGATCATCCAGCTCCCACTCCAACATGTAATGTATATAGTAATTGCATACTTCTAAAATCCTATTTTCTATATGCAAACTTTTATACATACAGTTATGTTTGCTATTCTGCAGGTTTGTCTCTTCTGGGGATTACAAAATACTATGAACAAAGTTTCAGTGACACAGTTTCACGGCTTCATTTTAGGAGATGCAAAAAGTGTCGTTAAAATAAAAACTGTTTTAATTATATGTGCAGCGTAAGCTACTTTGACAAAGTTGTTTTTTTGAAAAGAGATGTCCTGCAAACTTTTTTAACCAAAAAATCAAGTGAAAGTATTTCTCCAGTCTCTGCCAAAGTCTAACACATTGGGGAAGCCTGTGTTTAAACAGTGCCTATCAACAGCCTCCCCCGTCTCTTTTTTTATCTGTTTGATCAATAGTACTTCTACTTCCCATTCTCACATAAAGGAACAATCCTAGTGTTTCTTATTTGCATTTTGAAAGCTTTAAACAAAATTACTTCTTTGCTATTATTTTTTCTGTTATTTCCTGGTACATTTCCTCCTTTAGAATTATGATTTCTGTCAAGTCTAGTGGATTTCAATTTCTTCCAGTTTATAATTGGAAATTTACTGAGAAAGAGCCATTAACACCCTTTCTGTTTTGTAATTAAAATATGAAAAGTTAGCAGGTGCAGCAATTTCTATGGGTGTCTTAATTCTACAATTACTTTTGCTTTGTGTGTATCTTTACACAGAAGGAGTTTTGGTTGGAAAGGAAGTCCCTTTACAGGTACAAACAAAAGCAGGAAACTAGGGGAGAAGAGGGGGCTCTTATACTTTCCCCCAAAGTATGGAGCCTACAGTAAGTTTTTAAACATAGCTCCGAATGACTTCGTGCTTCAGCAGCAATAGTAACTACTTTTCCTCATGGGGTGATATGGGTTCAGTTAGAGTGACTGAAGTTGGAGTTTTGGGCTCAGTGGGGCTGTAGCAAGACTTCTTTCCCCATTTTTCTGTTCACGGTGAGAAATTTATCTTTTTTTCCATAGGAGAAAGAGTAGCTTTGTGGTTTAATACCCACAGTTCAATAAGATAGTGAAGAATGCATTTGAGGATGACTGCAAATAAAGAAAATTCTATTAGATGAGGAACTATAACACTATATTTTTGAACTTCTCATTCCTGCCTGTAATTTCCTTAAAGGACTTTCCATTACAGTAATGTTTATAACTAAAAATTAATTAGGGGTAGAATTTTCTCATGCAACAGCAAAATAATTTTGATCTATTAATGATTATTTTCTCTTTAGATAAGAGATAAATTGATGTCATATAATATTTTCTTCCTTGATTTGTGGACACTATTTTATTATACATTTTACACAGAGCTTTATCTTGAATCTTGTAGAACCAGTAATTTATGTTTTCATAAACTTCTTCTTTGTGCCTAACAAATTTAATGATACAGTTGTCTTCCTTTGGATATGGGCCACTGTCCAAACTGTCTTACCATTAAGATGATTATTCTTTCATTTATAACCTTAATTTCATTCTATTTTGTACCTTCTTCTGTATTTTGAGCCTGTAAATATTCTCCTGTTTTCTTCTTGAAGTTTCCTTGGAAATTTTATACACTGTTGCAATATTGCCATAACTTTTCCCTTACTGAATATATTCATCTATACCTTTCTGTCGTATTTAAGTCTTGACACCCATCTTTTCATGATTTAATTTAGTTCTTTCACCTATACATTTTTTTTGTGTAAAACAGTTGTGTAAAATGAATACAGTTAAAAGCAATTGTGAAATCCCAAAACAAAGAGGAAAAAAACAACCATTCTTCAAACCTTAGTTTGTTAGAATTTAGGAGTAGATTAATCTTGGTAAGGAAAAGAAAGGAAACATATAGTGCCTCTGTTTTTTCATGGTTTGTTTTCTCCCCCCTGGGTTTCAAGGCATGTGGGGTAAGTGCCTGGGATGTTTCAAGGCTGGAGACTGGTTTTATGGATTTGCCAACACTGTAGGTGATTTGGGAGCAAATAGTGTCATGTAGTTACAAGGAGGAAAGCGGTGAGAAACTTGCTTGCTAATAGTGAGGGCTGTGGCTCTGTGAGATTAATTCAAGGGCTGTGTCCTCTCAGGATCTCACTGCAGCCCCTGCCAGTTCCCAGAGGAAGGAGCAGCATTGTGCGTAGGGCAGGCTGCCTGCAAAGGAACTGCATTGGAAGGACAGGGAGGATGTCTCCTAAGCATTGTCTGGATGGAACAATCTGGTCCCTGCTGGTTGGTGCTTTGAGGCAGTGCTTGGTCTTTCTTAATATATTTTACTCAATGTAAATAGTTTAGGGATTTTTTTTTTTTTTGTTAATGAACTTAATTCTTGAAATAAAAATAACTTCATTTCTTTTCCTGTTTATTTTGTGTTTTGTTTGTTTTTTAAAGGTCACAACCTGGGATTGGACAAGAGCTGAGAAAACATTTTCAGTTTATGAGATAATGTGCAAAATTCTCAAGGTATGGTGTTATGATGAGAAAGTATAAAATAAATTGCCACTTTGACAGACAAGACCATAACACTTTTTTTTCCCCTTTAAAGTCAAGTATCAGAAGTCTTGGTGTCAGCAGATAGAGAATCAAACTAGAAGGCATGGAAAAACTGGAAATAAACTGATCTTGAATAGAAAATGACCTTATTTCTCCATAATGCTGTATGGAGTTTATAGCTTCACTTTAATGTCACATTTAACCAGTGTAACATTTATTTTTCTAACTGAAGAGCTAGAGAAACAGTGATCAGTTTGGTTGTTTTCAAATATGTTGATGCAACTAATAGCAGCTGCAATGTAAGATTTCACTAGGACTGAGATCAGAGTCTTTAAAATGTGCAATACCATTCTGAAAACTTTTGTCTTATTTTTTCCAATTTCTTCCATTTTCCTGAAGTGTAATAAATGGGAAAATACAATGAAATATGTTTAGAAAGTTAGAACTATGAGTAGCAAATTGAATAAGGCCATTATTGTACGTTGTTTTGTAATTTTTAATTTTGAATTCAATCAGAATTATTTTATCTGGTCTTCTCTCTGTTTTAAAAACAGTGAAAAACAGATGCTCATTATTTCTCAAATGAGAAGGAAAAGAGATGAAATCACATTGACTCTTTATATTCATATCAAATGCTTTCTGGTTTATGTTAATTCTGGGGTTTTTGGGGTCAAAATGGTGTAAAAGGTAATTTGAACATTCCTGATGTTTTATCTAAGCAGAGGCAGACTAGTATCAACAAGAAGCATGAAAATGCCATATTTTTTTAAAGTGTTTCCCATTGGGAAGACTTTTCACTGACATAAATGGTACATTTCCTAGGTTTTGTAGGTCACATCAACGCACTACATTTTCCTTAGGGAGTCAGATTACAGATGGAATGACTCAATAAAATTTGGAAACTTTTTACATCAGAGACTTTAAAAAAACCCAAAAACCAAGTCCATAGTCTGAAAAAATCCTTTTTCCTAGCAATCTGAAAAGTGAAAAGTTTTCTTTTACTGCTGTGAAGACCATGAGGTCTGGAGTCCTCACCAAGGGGTAGAACATCCCAGATGCAAAACATCCCATCAGTGTAGTGTGTCCTTCAACTACCACGTGTGTGCAAATATTGGCTCCTTAGAAGGGGCCATGTAGGGAGAGAAGTAACAGGACAAGTTTTTCACCCTGTGAAGACATTGCACCGAGGGTGTAAATGAACAGTGCTCTTAGGGTGCAGTCAGGCTTTGAGAGAGTTGAAAAATCCCACTTCTTAGGGGAAAATCCCACTTTTTTCCCACCCCTTCGGTAATTCCTGATTGCTTCAGGCCTTGGGCTTAATGCAGTAAGCATTGAGATAGCTCTTCTTTGTCAGAGAACTAAGTGTGTTGGAGCCAGGATGACCTCCTTATGACTTACTCAAAGATTTTATTATACTGTTTGAACAGAAATTTGTGGAATATGTGCCATATAGTTTTCTGTAATTTAAAGGTTCTCCTTTTCATTTCTTCTAGCCATTTGCCTTTGTTGATGTTTTGCTTAATTCACTTGCAATTTTAGCCTTTTTTCTTTCTCCCTCCTTCTTCTGTGTCTCCTATTCTTGTATACCAATACATTGATTTTTTTTTTTTTTTTAATCTCTCAGCCATGTAGCAGAAGCTATTACAGCCAAGGAGACAGTCCACAATGCAGTAAAACCTAAGCCAGTGCCTTCCTGGCAGTGTTGTGTGGAAGCACAGAAAAGAGTACAAAGATGCTGGAGTTTTTCTTATCATCCAGCCTTCAAACTCTCTGGGAAGAGGTGTAGATCTTCAGCCTCAGTCTGTATTAACAGAGAGGCAATTCCAGTATAAGCAATATAAGAATATAATTTATATGTTTCTTCATCTCTTTATTAATATTCAGTTATTCATTTATCGTCTGTAAATATGGTCAGGCTTATAAAATGCTGAAATGTTTCAAACAGGTTCTTTAGCTCACAGAAACCTGTAAATACTGAAAATTGGAAGTGGAAAAATCATTGCAATGAAATTGCAGCTTCTGACATTGGAGCATTCATCTTCACCATATTCTAGTTTTCTACAGCAGGTGCTATAGGACTTAACTACTGTTTCACTAAATATAAAAGCAAATAAAACCAAGAAAAACGGCTTCCCATTACACTACTACATTGAACATCTGTCGAAACTCAAGGTTTTGTTCAGCTTTTATGCCAGCATCATAAAAGTCTCCATTTAAGCAATGAATGTTTTTAGACACATTTGAACAAGCCCCATGGATATTACTGAACTGGAGGCCGTGTAAAAAAAGTTACTCTGGTGTTTTGTGATCATCTTCAAACTTCTTCCCTTCTATAGTACATCACATGATACTTTTGTTATAAATCTGTTTGTCTTGGAGAAGGACACAGCTTTTCTGGCTAATATTCACTTTAAGTAGAAGGACTTGCAAGTGGGCTGTGCTAACCTGTGTATCAGTTAGCTCAGGAGTGAGAAGTAGTGCTTTGGAATTAATTGTTATCACATCATTTACTAAGCAAAATGTATCTGCACTACATGGCTT
The DNA here is from genome assembly GCA_013397895.1 of Origma solitaria. Lineage (NCBI taxonomy): Eukaryota > Metazoa > Chordata > Aves > Passeriformes > Acanthizidae > Origma > Origma solitaria. The sequence goes on along the minus strand of VZRL01002478.1, from coordinate 326,701 downwards.
GCTTACAATTGATTGAGATATTTCAAGAAATTAGGATGAATTAGGATGCTACTGTCACCCAAGGTAGCTGGTATTTTCTCCTCATCTATACTGGCAATTTCAATAACTGTCCCTTGTGCCACAAGGACAGGACTTTACTTACTGTAAATATTTTTTCTCCATTTTCCACTGAATTGTGGATAAAATTCTGATGAACTTCACAAGAACAGTCTTGATTAGAGAGATTTACTACCATAAGTTTGTCTTCTTAAACAGAAATGTAATTTTCCTCAGTTTGAGAGATTTCTCTAAGTTTCTCTTCATGACAAAAGCACTACAGTGGGGAATATGAACTGCCATATCCTACTGAATACACATTAATATTTTAGTGTTTCAGTATGAGAGAATAATTCCACTTCTGGTAACAGTAAAAGTACTAAAACACTAAAAAAATATTAATGTCTACATACAGCAAAGGACTTCACCAATTTAATCTTCAGGAAGAGTATACAAAGATGTTAAATAAAACCCAGAACTTGGCTGCCACCACAATCAATGTTTTCTTCATAGTTGCCTGCATGTGTTTAGTGTTCTTTTTCCTCTAATATCCATTCCAAAGACTCTGACTCCTCTCACAAATATAGAAATCTGTGATGCCATTTTCAATTTTTACAGTTTCATAAGTCTCCAGCAGCTAAAGGGCAGGATGTTCTGCACCTTAATCAGAGATGTCAGAGATTATTATGTGATTTATAGGTAGTGGAGTCATATTTATAATACTCATCAAATAAATCACTATTTTGTTGTAACAGTATACTTTTTTCTTTTATTTTCTCCATCAGATTACAAGGAAAAGAAAGAGGCAATAAGACAATAAGTTGCTATTCTTAATTTGATAAGGACCTTCCAAATAACCAGGAAGACCCTTAAAATTTGAAACATAAATGTACATTTTAAAAAGCTGTCTTTTGACTGTGTGAAAAACAGTTTTATTGACAGAAATGCATCAAAAGAGTATTGATCCCCTAATTCAGTATTTACAATTTCATGTAGTAAAAAACTATTAAAAAACCCCAAAACTCTCATAAATCACTTTCATACACTACCAAAATAATAGTGCATTATAAAAAAAGTTTTTGTATAAAGTTTACAAAATACCAGATTAAAATATATATCTCATAAATATGAAGCTCTTCATTGTCAAGATTTTGGGGATAAAATAATAATTTTTTACGTGAAACCTAGGTAAAGCAGGCTGAGTACAAAAATCACATTTTAATTAAAATGGTTTAAATTATTCATTATGAAATAATGGCAAACAGCAGTGGGCTATGTTTAATGTAAAAGGAACATTTATGGAGATGCAAATAACTTAAGACCTGGGGGGGTAAATGCATAAACTGATAAGCAAATGAAGTAATTTATTAAAAATTCAATAGGTCTGTTGATTAAGGGATGAAAGTACCTTTGCAGAGAGAAAACAAGGCACTCAAGTACTCTTTAACCCTGAAATAAACAGGTAAAAAGTGAGCAGAAATCAAAGTCAGACAAGTTAAAATGGGAAAGAAGTTATAAACTGTAAATTGTGATGATTAGTCTGTGAAAGGAACCAGCAAGAGAAATAGCATTTAAACCACTCTTTTTTATTTTTTTTTACCACAAGTTTATTCAGACTGATGCTAATGGGACAGTGACAGGAGCTTGCAGACCAAAATCTGTGATCCATGTTAAGCAATTTGTCAGGCAAGATAATCTAATGATACCACTTTTGACACTAAAATGTATCTATGAGTCATTTTCAACAGAACTGCTGGAAGAATTTGCTATCAATAAATATATTTCTAATTTATTCTGCAAGAACCTTGTTTCACCCTAGCCTCTATTTTCGGGAATAAAGTCCCATTAACAGCCAACTAATTTTAATGTTCCAACTGAACAAATATTCAATACTCCAGAAAAGCAGGTACTTCTATCACTAACTTCAGAAAGGCAAGTGGCCTTATCCTGTTCAGTACATCAAAGCTGATTTAACTGTATATGTCTTTTTGGTAGCTCCTGTATTTTTTATACACAGTTTTAATGTGTGTTTTGAGAGTGTGTGCGCGTGTAAGTGTGTATAATTTAACAAGATTTAAGTACCTTACATAAATCTGTAAATAGGTTAAATATTTAAACAATTTTTCCATATAAGGGGTAGAAAAAAGTTTGTTCCATTTTTCAGGTAAATTATGAAGAATAACATAAAAGACTGCATTTCTCTGTTCTTTTTGCTTGAGTTACTTATGTTCTTCAGCTCATCCAAGCATCTCCTTTTAATTGTGAGAAAATGCTTTCTGTAATTCTGTCACCTGCCTCCTATCTTCAGTGTCATGCAAAAGCATTCGGAGATTCACAGCTAGAGGATGCTTTATTCAGCATAAAACAGGAAACATATTCAAGTGTCAGATCAGCTCTGAAGTGAAATGTGAGGATAACTGTGGAAGGCAGTCTATTCTGGCAACATGTCAGGGTAGTGAATCATTGATGTTTATAGTTAGTATCATTCACATCAGCGCCGCTATAATTTTCTTGCTATATTAATCAGGACCAACTTGGTGTCTCAGAAGACTTGTGATTCCTTCTTTATTTAGCCGTTAGTATGTGTAAAACCCTCAAATGTAGTTATGTTAATTTTTGCCACTTGAATTGACTGTAATTATGCTGTCCATTTCCAGTAAGTCAAGTATGGGAAAAGGATGATATAAAAAGGATGGGAAACTATTGACGATGTTAACATATTCAGATAAACTTTAAAAATAGTGCCAAGAGACACATGAACATATAAAGTGCAGGTACAGAACATATTTTGAGGTCCATCATTCATATAGTTTGCTCAATGGTGAGACTTGCATCCTGATGTGATTCCACTAAAATTCTTTACACATGCTCAAAACTTTTTAAGAGGCAGAAGTAATGAATCCGTTTTATGAATAGGTTAATGCTGCATCCAAGGAATATTAGATTTTCAGCTGGGCTCTAGCCGGGGCCAGTTCTTGGGAAAAATGCTAAACTGTTGAGTCTTTCAGTAGTAAACAAATGAAGCAATTTTCAGTCTTTGGTTTGCCTTCTGTCCAACACTTAAGAGTATCTAATGTTTCCACAGAAAAAAGGATCTGTTTCTCCTCTAAATGGAATTACAGTTGTCTTCTAAGATAGGAGAAATAGTAATAGTCATAAATATCTCCATGTCCATTGTTATAAAGAACATCATTAAACTGGCTTCAGTTAGGCCATAAAGAAAAACTTCTGTACTGAAATAGAGCTCCTGACAAGGCCACTGAATTTCCTCCACTGGATCCTTTCAAGTGTAAGCTGGTGTTTAGCTGCTCCTACCATGCCCAGAGATAGGCAGTAGGTAGCTGCGCCTCTTGCCGGATCATATAAGTTTTTTGTGATTCTGTATGTGATTTCAGTTAGCTTCTCCTCAACATGTACTTAGTTATACAAGCCCTAATCCATGTTAATCTGGATAAATTTAATGAGCCCTGTGTGTTAAAGGTGTTGATGTTTGTGTAACTCTACAGCACCGTGTGAGAGTGATTTTTGAAAGCAAAGAGGCAGTGTTATTATACTCATGACATCTACCACTGTATAAAGGCTTGTTCATTTTTTGTTTGGCTCAGAAAGGAAGGACAAACAATATTTGAAATGTAAACTTACTAAATAAGGCTCTACATGTTTCCCGTAAACTTTAGAGAGGTTTCTCATTCTTTATTAACTCCTGCCCCCCCACCTTGTTCTGACATTTTTAATGCAATATTAATATAAACTGTCACCTTTTAGATGAAAAATAAGTCAGTTGTGTTGGGCTGGAGCTCCCAGTCTCAGAGTCTGATCCTTCCTTCTGGAAGAAATAAGAAGATAAACACACAGAGGAAAAGAGAAAGAAAAACAGATAGAGATAATAAATGTTTAAATGACTTCTGCATCCTCTCTGTTGCAGAAATTGCTTTTTGCTGCCTGTCTAGTTATGAGACTGACAGTGCTGTTGCAACATCCTTGAAAAGCAAAGCCAAATTAACTTTTGGCATAAGGCAAAAGGAATGTGGAAAAGTAGCAGAAATAAGGTGTGAAATATAAATACTGTGTAAGGATACTTGGGGAAGGCAAGTGTATGTCTTAAATCCAAGATGCTTGAGATTTAGCTGAAACTGAGAAGTTTCCTTCCATTGACTTAGTCTAATTCAGGGCATTTCTAAAGATTGGAGTGATTAAATATTTCAGTATTTTATTCACTAATGTATTCTGATGCATCAATTTTAGCAGATTTTTGTGTAGCATTTTTCTCTAATTTATCAATTTGCTCTTATTTTATGGTAACAGCTTTAATTACTTGAGTTTTTTCCTATCTTTATTTCTGGCTATGACAATAATTAAATTTAGCTTGAGATGGTGCAGTTTTATTGCACAAAGAATTTGTGACTATAGGCATTCATGCAACAGTGATAGTTCTGTATTTTTCACTGAAACTGTGTCCCATTCCTCATGTGAAATAAATTGTTCCTGTCTCAGGGACAACTATTCAAAACTTCATTTGGTGCATTCTTTCCACAGTGGAGGTTTACATGTTGATTACTCTCAACAGCCAGAGCCACCAATAAAACCAGAAATATTAATTTCTTAACAAATTTTTATCTTGTTGTTTTATGATAGGTCCTTTTTTTGCCATAGTCCCTTTTGAATTTTTGACTGGGGACTATCAGCAAGTACATGTAAAATATAATTTTTTACACATTTGCTTATACGAAATTTCTGACATACTGATATTCAACAAAAATGCTTTTTACTATGCTGCTCTAATGTACTCTCACCCTGACATAATGTATTGACAAGCTATTTGAGTAAGTAAGGAATTCTATCCATAAAAGAAAGGCAGATAAATTAAAAAAAGTATGCAGTCAAGTAGGTAATTCTTTTGATATAATGAATAATCAATTTGGTGCATAGTTTTCCAAACTTTTATTTAACCAGGTTTAATTCTTTTTCTTCCAATGTTTGTGTCCTTGTCTTGGATTAGAGACAAATATCCTAGGTGGAAAGCACTCCGAGCAGGTGCCTCCCCCACCGCAGAGGTTTCTGGCACCCCTCCCCCCACAACACAGAATATCTCAGCTTAAAGTGGAAAGAACTGTTTAATTAACAGACCACACAGTGGAAAGGGAAAGGGGAAAAGGGGTCAGAAAACCTGAACAAACAGCTGATGAACTTAGTGTCCTTTTCCTCAGGTGTAGCTTCCCCTTTCCAGGGGGCCCCGAAGGGGCTAGGTGAAGTTCCTCCGGTGGCTCCCTGGACGATTCTCGTCCGCTGTCCCCCGGGGCTCCTCAGGTTCTCGGATGAGAAAGCAAGCCGAAGAAAAGGGTCCAGAACGATGAAAAACAATCCCAGGGAGGAAAAAAAAAAAACCAACCCAAGCAGCAGCTACACCAGTAGCACCAGCCACCAGCAGCAGCAACTGACTGAGAGAGGAAGAAAAAAAACCAGTGTCCCTTCCTTCTCACTCCCCCATAGGAGAGCTGGGGAAAGTTTCAAAACATCCCGCGCTGGCGGCAGAGCTCCCAGCTGCGGGACACAGTTAAAGCTACAGGACCATATTTCTGGTCAAGCATACAAAACGATAGGGAATACAAGATATCATTATGCCACCCCAGGACAGTCCTTCATGAGGAAGATCTTTAAAAGATGTTTTCCTGCCTTTAAAACAAATACATCTAAAATTGGGGAAAAAACCCAAACAAAAAGCCTGACAAAAATGAGAATTATAAGGACTTTTCCTTCACATCATTTCTCTGTCCACTTCTGGTTTTGAGTCAGATGTTTTTTCTTTTCTTGAAGAGGTGTATAGTTACTTTAAGGAAAAGTAGTGTATCCTATATTCACTTACCATGTCCAGTAGCATAAAAACTCCCAACAGCTGGAAAAATAGGGAAGGTTCTTTTCCTGTACACTGTGGGGATGCAGCACATTCAAGGTTATATCTTCAAAATGGTAACAGTGAAATTTTGCCCAGAGCAACGAAGTTTTTTGGTAGATCTTAACTTTTCTTCCCAAAGGCAGCAAAAGCATCCCTGTCCCTGAATGAGCCATTGCTATTCCAAAGAATGGAGGTCCCAGAGCAGCCCAAAAAACAGATTCAGAGGCTGATGCTTCTCTGTTTATTCATTTCTTTTTAACTTGGACAACCCAATTTCAGTCCTTTTTCTAATTTATTTTACAGAACTGATTCAACTGTTTTAACTATAATATCAAATACAAAAATATCCTCAGGCAGAAAACTGACATAGGAAGAAACCTCAGCTACAATTATTTAAATTTGAGAAAGTACTTAAAAAACAGGTCAGAATGAAAAGATCAGATCACTCTTTAGCATTGCTATCCAGTATCATTATATTTACTCTTATGAGATCTGTTCTTAACTTAATTTCCTGCAAATAATGTCTCAAATTTTGGAGAGGTACAAAACCTTAATAACTCTCCAAAGAGATGATCAGGGCATTTTTTAATATCTGTTTGTTATTATACCAATCTCTGATTTCTCTGTAGCAGAAATTAACCACCAATGATTCTCTGGAAAATATTAGAATAATTTATTTCCTCAAAAGATTAGTTTATGAACATTTTCAAAATTTTCTTTGTATGTCATAAAAATAAACAAGTTTCTCAGTAGAGTGCATTAAGAAATAGACACAATTATGGCACTGGCTCAGAGGAAACCTGTGTTCAGTCTCTTGTGCTTATTCAGATGAGGATCTTCAAGACTGCAGCCTCTTTTAATCAGGCAGAACAGGATATTAATTTTCCTATTCAAGCAGAATAGGAAAGTGATTCAAGCTTACTGCTGAACCTAATAGATTACAGGGGATGAACCTTTCTATTTCTTTCCACCCATCAGGCAAATTTTTCTAATGAAAATTTAATTGAAAGTAAAATTTATCCTGCAATTATAAACAGTTTTCCCCTTGAGAAACATTTTTTCTTTTTGTGAAATCTGAACATCAGAATATATTCTATCCAGTTTTAGTTCAGCTGCAATTCTGTTTACTTGAATGCTATTTCAACGTTTGTTTTACACTTCTTAACAGTAAAATCCAGGAGGGTCCAAATAAGATGAGCTATGTACAAAAACATGCCTTCACGGATATTTTTTCTTCATTACTTGAGTAATGAGGATATGTTGGAGAAGCTGTATCTTTTTTTTCACACTGGAGTGAATCTGTTCCCTGCTGCCTGTAAATGCTATTAGAACCATCACCATAGCAACTAATGGTGATGCTCAAGCAAAGTGTTCCCAAAATTCCAGCTAAAGAAGTAGATCATTAGATGCCCTTAGAAAGAAGGGTGTATGTTTATGTAGCCAGAGCTGGCAAGTGAAAGGAGACACAAACAGTAAAACAATCAGGGCACTCATGCCAGCAAGTGTAAAATCATGATGTGATTCATTTTACAGTTGCTGTGGAGTTATTGCCCTCTTGAACTGATGAGAAAGTACTTTTCATCTTCAGAGAATTTAGGTGCTAGGTTTGAATCTTGATTATGATAGGACAGATTTCTTTTTGCAGAGCTGTCTAAACTAGTCAACAAGAAAACAGGTTTTGATTTCTCGTTTATGTGTTTTGAAGAATTATTGCAATTAATATGAGAGACATGAATATTTACCTCATTTTAACAGCTGAAATAAAATTTACTTGAAAGTCAAGGTCTATTTTGTCTATGCAGGTACACAGCTCTGATTAGATGGTTTTGAACATCTTACATGAATTGTTGTTCATGTCAAATCTGCTCACCAGTGTCACTAACATTAAGCGTTCTGTGGCCAAATATATGTGCCACTCTGTATTGTTATGTGTAACTTCATAGGTAAGTCAGACTTCTAAACAATTTTTGAGCACCTCCTGGGTAAAAATCATGCCATGAGCATGAAAGTGGCAGATCTAGCTTTGTTTTCTATTGCACAGAGCTTTGAAATAGAACAACTCAACTCTCACTGACCATTACAAGAATTGAGGGCCTCACGCATCTTAGCAGTTTTAAATAATAGTCAAAATATGAGTGTTTAATGCATTCATAATACTTAAAATGAAAAGACACAAGTAATCAAAAAGAAGCAAAGCTGCTTCTGGAGAGAGCAGTCTTTCAAAAGAGAAAAGATTACCTCTGCAGAAGAGAAGGCGATGTCACTACTTAGTGATAAAGAGGCATTCTGCCTTAATTTGAAAGGACCTGCCTAATGATCCATGCTTAGTTCCCATGGACAAATTTATTACTCTCACTTAACATGGATATCATTATTAATTAGGCAAGCAGGAGTCATACTGTCCTGTCAGCAGAGATGCTGGATTACCCTGAAGCTGAGTGTAAGCCAATCTCACAGCCCATCCTTCAGCAGGACTGCATTCCCTCCAGTAGGGAATTAACATACTGCTGAAAGTTTTGTGTGTGTTTCTCTTCAGAGAGTTTTATTAATTCACAATGAGAACATCAGAGGCAAATGGTACAACTAATCATTAAGAGTATGAAAGAGTTCTTAAAAAATCACATGAAATTGGCTCATGTCCATCATGGACTAGTAAGTGAATATAAAAATACAGGGTTATAGAAGATTCCTAAATGGGTAGAATGGCATTTTACATTTTAGTTGAAACAGTGGTTTAGTAAAAGTTAATTAATGAAGAGTCCTGCTTATTTTTGAGATTCCTGACAAGTTTGTCTTAAATTTGCAGTCTTCTGGACGAGTCCCAGTTGGATTCCTTAAAAAAAAACAAACAAAAAGTAACTAAAAACCAAACAAACAAGAAAAAGAAAGTGCTTTATATTTCTGCCTTTGGATATTTCGATAGCTATGTTTTAGCTTTTCCTACATATTGTTTTGTCCAGTTATCCATTGTACATATTATTAGAATCTATAAATCTAGAATACAGATTTTTAATGCTTGAAGAAATGCAAAACTAAAGAAAGATCTTGCAGAAAAAGTCGCAGAAGCAGCACTAAAGGGAACCCTGCACATAACTATTTTTACAAGTAGAATAGAGTACCACTAAGAAGGAAAGGAATACCTGGTATGTATGTTAGCAATTTTAGAAAAACTAAAGTACATCATTTAAATGTATTTGACTTACACTTCTCTTACCATGGCCTTAAACATAGATGTTGAGATCAAAATCACAAGTATATACATTAGACCTAATCACAAATTGAAATTATTATTTCTGTGAAATTTTGTTTCTGTGAAAATGTTGAATTTTGTTTTCATTCTGAATAAGAACTTCACAAAATGTAAATTCCAATAATAAATGAGTCTATTATTTGTGTTGTCACAATATAATGTAGTAGTTGGAATATTCAAAATTTTTATATGCAAAACACTGAGGGGATATGGTACCTACTACTGATTAGGTCTTTCCTAAATCAAAGCAAGCTCTCATTTTCATATATAAGTAGCAAAAACCTGGGTAATTACTATAGATTCCATTTAGCTCTTCTTTTTTCATCATCTAGGTTTGATGTAATGTTTAGTAAAATCTAGTACAATTATTAATAGCAATGTTGATAATAAAATACAAAGGCTTTTATTTAATCACTTCAAAGCCTTGAGTGATTTTTGCATTTTTCAAAAGCTTTTTAATGGAGACCAATCTCAGTAAAACTTCTAACATTTTGTTTTTCACCATCTACACAATAACTCTTCCCTTTTTCCTAGATGGTATATTCTTCTCAATAGGAGACAAAAATAGCCTGTAAGACTGGAAGAGTCCAAGAGTAATTTAAAAGCATCAAACCTCAGCTGTGCCCAGCTAAATAGAGATATGCATTCTGGAACTGAGCCATGCACCAAGCTCCCTCCCATTTGAAAACAGGGGTTATTACTTAAGTTATTTTAATGACAGTGATTCCTGTGATCCCACACAATGCCATAGTCATGTTTCAGAAAAGCTTTAAGAGTCTGCATTAGTAATAATTACTTGTTCTCTACTAACTGTTGTCAAGAATAGATAAAGATGAGTTCAAAATATTTTTCGTTTTTTCTGAGGTTGTAGTTATGAAGAACTAAAACCTTCCCCAGGAAATACACGTACCTTACACATGGGTCTTGCCACACTCCTTGCTGAATAAGTCCTTTGGGTTATGGACCAACAGGCCCATTCAATCAGGTTTAGCTCTGGAAGCACAGGGAGTTCGAGACCCCATTTAAGAACTGTTAGACAAGAAATGCTGTTATACTAAACGAAGTCACTTTTCTTCCCTGAAGGAGGGAGGATTTTCCTGTGCTTTTATACTCATCCAGAATTGGAATTGTTCAGCCTGCAAAAGAGAAGGCTTCAGGGTGAATTTACTGTGGCCTTTCAGTACCTAAGGAAATCCCATAAGAAAGACAGAGAGGGACTTTTTGCAAGAGTAGGTAGTGACAAGACAAGGTGGAATGGCTTCAAACTGAACGAGAGTAGGTTAAGATTAGATGTTAGGAAGAAATTCTTTATTGTGGAGGTAGTGAGGCACTGGAAGAGGTTGCCCAGAGAAATTGTGGATGTCCCATCCCTGGAAGTGTTCAAGGGCCAGACTGGATGGGGTTCTGAGTGACCTGGTCTAGTGGAAGGTTTCACTGCCCATGACCATAAGGGGTTGGAGCTGTATGATCTTTAAGGTCCCCTCCAACCCAAGCCATTCTATGATTCTGTGTTTTATGTTGCTACAACGTACCCACAAGGTTAAACAGTTGTCACAGTGCTCCTGCTCTGTGTGCTTTGAGGCTGTGTGTGCATTGGAGCATGGATGTCATTAACAACCACCTGGATATTATAACCTCTATTTGGAATGCTGGTCAGGGCATACTGTGAATGGAATTGATACTTCAGTTTTAGAAGAAGAGCCTGAATGAAAAGGGGAAAAAAAAAAAAAAAAAAAAAAAAAAAAAAAGAGAAAAAAGATATACCAAAAAAGGAGACAAAAAGTGTTTCTGATAGGACGTAGACTATTATTCAGCTACACCTAACTGGTTCAACTGTACAGCCCTGTGAATGTTTGGAAGAAAAATATGGCAGAATTTTTTTTTTTTTTTGGGAAATGCTGTCTTTTAAAATCAAACGTTCAAGCTGATTTTTTCAATACATGGATAAACACTGTAGAGCTACTAAGCTTTGGAATTGATGGAAGTAAAGAAGGAAATTTTTACGCAGTGACTGGTCATTTTAAAATCCTAGCAACTTGTTTTTGTTATGGTGATTGCAAAGAGAAGGTATGTTGCCTCCATATCTGATTCTTCTAGAAATTGCAAAGCAGGCTTGAACCAGAGGCATTCATGAATGCATGCTGTGCTGGCTTTCACTAGGCTTTGACTAGGTCTGTCACATTTCTACTGAGTGAATGGAAAGGGGAAAGTAGCACTTGCTCTACCGTTGCCTACTTGTATACCTGAGATTGATAGTTTCAGGCAGGTTCCTGTTTTATATATTTTGTTCTTAATCAGCTTTAGGTTCCTTGTTCCTTGCCCCAGGGAGAACTGACTTGAACAATGTAAGCTGCTCTTCCAGCTTGTATCAGCTGGTTATGCGCTCCTTGGTCTATTCAAGTTGCGTATAACCAGAAGGCAATACTGTCCTGTGAGTCTCCTTTTCTGAACTTAACACTGCCCTTTGCGATGGAGTAGCTTTGTAGAAATTCCATGCAGGCTACTTATACCCAAATTTCCAGATGTATTGGCGAGGACAGCTGGTGAGCTTGTGACTTGTGGCAGATTCTTTGATGTAGCAAGGACTAAATTAATTAAACCTGTTTCTGCAAGCCTATTTTTCACAAGAATGAGTTACATGCCAGAATTTCAGCATAAAGCATTCCGTGTTAAATAAACAAATTTTTTTAAAAATTGAAAATATTTTAATGAATGGATTTCCTGATTAACTTGCTTATTCTTTGATTTAGTACCAATTACAAGTGCTAGCAATCATTAATTATTAAATATTTATAACCTCATTTCCATTGTGTGGTGCTATGTTGAAAGTAAAGCCAAAAGTAATTTTCTCCCCCAGGACCAAAGCCAGCAACCTAACCATGGGCAGCCACTATAGTCTCTTCTGGCAGTATCCATTTAAAAACAAATTCTGTGATAGATTTTGTAAGCCACCAGAAATATGAACTTGTTTTCTCTAGGATCTATAAAGGAAATATGACATATGGACTTTTCATACTTCTTAAAATAAATATCTTTTTTTCACCAACCTTCCAGAGTAGGGTGTGTGAGTCAAATAGGTCAGAGAAACTGATATTTTTGTTCGTCATGTGATTAGAAAGTGAAAAACTGTCACAGAAATTATCTAATCTAAAAGTGCATAGCTGATAACATTTTTGAGAAGTGATTTGTTAAAATATTTGAAGTTAATGGCAGAGATATGTTGATATGTTACTCTGTACCATTCTGAATATAAACATCCTTTTAAAAATCCATTGAAATGTCAATGTTTAGACCAAACCCCTAATTTTCAGTTCCTCAGCTCTTGGTAGTTACTACTGTCATTTAAAATGCATTTTAAAAAGCTGGGTTTGAGGCATAAATGTTTGCAATTAAAAATATTAATTGATGTATGCCAGATTATAAAACTTCAGGTTTTCATCAGGACAGTGATCTACTGGACCGACGGAAACATTGCTTCAGTGTCCAGTCTGAATCTGGAGAAGATCTTTACTTTTCTGTGGAACTAGAGTCTGACCTAACACTATGGGAAAAAGCCTTCCAAACAGCAACTTTTTTAGAAGTTGAACGGATACAGGTGAGAACAACTGCCTTGGTGATCACCTTTTGGTACATTTATCAAATTAGGCCCATATGAAATAATGATGCAATTTAAGAAATTTTCTGACCTTCTGTACCTCTCAGGTTATTATTGTTTTATGTAAGTAATTGCTTTTGGTGTTCCCAAAGAGCTTGCAATATAACATTCAGAAGAGATTGCCTGAAATACAATCTTTGAGTTGTTATGACTACGTGATACATATTTGTTAGCTGAATTTCAAGGAGACATGAGGAAAAACAATTGATGGATCAGGGACAAAATCCAGCTGTTTAGATATTCCTACTGGCTTACATGCTACCTTATTTGTTGTTGAACACCACAAGAGAGCCTTGCAGGAATTAAGTTGTCCTTATAATACCAGGAATGAGACTACGAATGAAGTACTTACTGGATACAAGCAAGAACAAAATTGTACCTCAGATGCATTGTTCTTTCTTCACACATTTCTTGTTCCTTGGGTTATTTACTCAATTGTCAGATGACAGCCGAAATGGATAACATTCAGATACAGATTACTAGTGGCTTTTCATAGCAAAATTGTGTAACAGAGTGTTTAAAGATAACTTTTTTTCTCACATGACCAAAAAGTCATGACTTTTTGACTTAAAAAAGGAGAAAAAATCCACCCACCACAATTATAATTCACCTAATTCCAGTTGTTATATTGATTTTTTAATGATGAAATATTCATGTGGTTAGAATAGATTTAGTTGATGTTGCCAGGAGTTATACACACCTATCTGAGCCATATTAGCATATTCACCTGTGCAGGTATTGGCTTACACATTTTCTGTGTCCTCCTGGGAATGCAAGCACTGACATGTTTTTATTCAGACAAATTGTTAGTTAGTTATATATTAGCCCTCTTCTGACCTGTGAACCACCGCATGCAGATGGACTGAATTGGTATATACTAATGATGATCTAATTTGCTTTTGCACTACACTGCTGTCAGTTTTAATGTGTAGTACCTTTGTTGCAGGCAGTGTCAGAGCAGGTTCAACTTTTCTCTTTTAAGTTCATGTACACTGTTACCTTTTATAGAAAATATTCTTACCTTTTAAGCTGTAATTGCATGCTGAAAAATCTAAGACTAGTTTTTCTGTGTAAAAATTGCAACCATATATGTCCTCTGCCATGAAATATTTGAGAGGTTTTTTCTTTCTTATGTAACTGACTGCAGCATACTTTATAGAAGCACTGCTGTGCCCTCAGTAAAAGCATATATGGCTTTTTCCTTGAGTAGCTTTTATCTCAGAAGCCACCTCATATTTGTTCTACTTTAATATTGATTCATACTGTAGCAGTCCTAGTTTAGATTTTTATTTTGGGTTTTAGAATTGCATTTACTCAAAATTGCTCTCATGCTTCTCCAAAATAATTTCCCTAATAATTTAACCTCAGATTAATCCTAATCTTTTCAACTGTCTTTTCTCTATACTGATGCTCAAAGTAGCAATTAAGAACTCAAAGTAGTGATTTCCTGATTGATTGATTAATTGATTGATTGATTATAACAGATCTGTTAAAGTGGATGAACAGGCTTCTCCTGATATATTATGATCATGGAACTAACACATATTTTTCACCTTTTTTTCTTGATTTCCTGTATCTCAATTTGGAAAAAAATAGAGAATATTTTTAATATAACTGGATTTGGCCTCCTCATTTTTCTTTCAGCAATCCATTACTGCTTTCATCCACCAACTTGCAGATGCAGATAAAATCTGGTGGTATAGTATGTCTCTGACAAGCTCTTTCATTGCTCTGTGAGGAAAAAAAAGGTGAAAGGTTCAAAATTAAGGTATCAACTGTACATTTTTACTAAAATTGTTGTTTATGCAATCATATTAATACGAATATTCATATTGAAAGTGAATGCTAATCCAGCTGTATGCGGGCTTGTCTTACAATAAAATTATATAATTTTGAAAATATAACTACAGTTTAAAACTGCCATTTAAAATTATTCAACTGTGTTGTGCACTATTCAATAATCATACAAATAGTAACTCTTACTCAATGACTATAACCTCCACAAGAGGTGGCACAATCAGGGCCCTATTCCGTTCTAATTCCAAATACTGTATAATAAATTAATATATCTTTTAAATGCTTCGTTATAAATGTATAATGAATTCTTTTCAGCCTAATTCATAGCTTCTGCCACAGATATATCAAAAACAAAAATTAAAATTTGTTTTTTCTTAGAAATGTGTTAGAGGAGGCATAGTCAAGCTGATAATAATTTAGCAATAACATGGTACAATAATATTGTGGTGTCATTTTGGTGTGTTACAGTTGCTCTTCAATTAGTTTTCTTTAGTGTAGTAAGTGATGATAATCCATTTTAATAACTATTAAAAAAATAGGTGAAATGAAAATCCTTTTTCCTTACCATCTCACAGCATTTTTGCATGAAGAATCTGTGGCTACTATAGCTTGCATAATGATGTGCACTTATGTATACAACTCTCATATTTCCTTTGTGTTCCTGCTACTTTAAGCTAAAGTTTTCACCTCTTCCATCATGAATATTTTTCTTGCTGTCCTTGCTTGTGTTGCAGGTTTTTTTTTCTCTAATGTAAGGATAATTACATAAGCTGCTTTGTGTTGCAGTACTTTAACATATGTTTCCATTGAAGTTGAATCTAAGTTTGAAAGTCTGAATTAAGTCTTAGACTCACAGTATGGTTTGTTTCAGGTTCAGAGACAGTTTACATGAAGTTCACAGTGTATTGTTCTTTCCATAATTTAAACTCTGTGTGTTGAGGCAATAGTATCTAAGGAACAACTCTGAGTTTTCTTCTTCAGCCTCTGCCTGACCCACTGAATTATTAATAAACCAAAGTTAAGATTCTGTATTCTGTGGGAGAGCAGGAAATGAGTGCTGAAGTATGTTCTGCTTCTTTTGGGGAGAGGATGCTTCAGTTCTGATAAGATTTTCATGAACTCTATGTAAGAAATCAGCAACCAAAGCCAAACATCCACAGTATGTATTATTCATAGTTACTTCTAAAGTTTTAAAATGTTAAATGTATAAGAAATTCTAAATTATCATGTATCCTGATGACAATTTTTGCGTTTTTGTTTTCTCCAAATGTCTGAATTAAAAGACAACTGAAAGAAAATAAAGATGAGAAAAGTCTTATGGGAGTTAACTTGTGCCTGAAAGTTCACATCCCTACTTGGACCTGTCACCAGAATCATGTGCAAGTGTGTATGACACCTGCAAAAACCAAGGGACCTTCTTCCCCAAAGAAATTAAATTCTTGCTGTCCAGAGATCTTTTTGTTATTCTTACATTTTTCTTCTCTAAATTGTTTTGAACATCATAGTCTGAGGGCATAGAATGGTCTTACACATAACTAAAGAATAAGTAAAGAATCAGTTGCTGCTAGTGGTCTGCAGTTTCTTCCTGCAAATAACCACACTGAGCTGAGCTAGAGATTTCTTCACAACCTGTGCAGTACCTTTTCTAGAAAGAACCTTCAATCTGGGAAGCAAGTTGCTTTTTCGGTGGAGCTTCATACCAAGACTGGTATGTCGTGTTTCTCAAAAATCTTTAGTTCCCCGTGAGGCTAATTGGGCAGACACAGTGCTGGGCTGAAGCAGAGGGAGCTGTGCCAGCTCAGCCTGGTGCTGCAGGGCACACTGTGGGTTGGCCTCTGCTATTGGGGTGGGAGGTTACATAACTTTAGATGGCAATACGTTGGTTTAATCTGATAGACAGTTTACTTGCCAAATTTAATTTCCAGTAAAGGCTCTAAGTCTGTTCCAGATCTTGGACATTTACAAATAAAAATGTAATTTGCATCTTCTAAGGTGTTTGCAAGATAATTCCACAAGTTCATACACTTTTTGCATATGTGACTTAATTAACTATAAGTAACTGTGAAATATATTACTTTACAGTTTTTTGTTCTACTTATGATATAGTACCAAAGGCAATATCCTCTTTCAACACTGATTTACAATCAAATTTTACGTATTCATAGCAGTTTTATGGTGCAGATAATCCAAGAAAAAAAAGAAAAACAGCCACTTCTATTTCTTAATATAAACATTAAGTATGAAATTTTCAATTTTCCTTCATTGCATTTTCTATGTAGAAGCTGTTAATGCACCTTCCAGGTTCTTGTGTTCTGGGGAAGACCACCTAGAATCAAAGGGCCTTCCCAAAGTAAAGGCATGTGATTTATCCTTGATAATCAAAATGCCAAAAATAATCATAGGTTCTTTTGTAGTACTGACAATTTAATAACCCACATTGTTCCCATGTTTACAATTTATATTTTGATTTTCTGACACTTTATATATAGATTATGGAAGCTTTCGTTCTCATTTCATATTTTTAGTGGCTACAGCAATATTTGAAGAATATAGCTGTATTTCATTTCTTCAAAGAACTTGCATGTGATTTGGAAATGTTTTAATTTTTTTATGTGTTTTTTGATGAAAAAGATAAGTCTGTAATTTCATACCTGAAGTCAACCTTCAAGCACAGCAATAGTTTTGATCCTGAAAATGACACTAATAGATACCTCACAGTGTGTATTAAAGTGTGATGTTATGGGAATAAATAGATGCATATACTTAAAAATTGTAGAATGAATAGGTCTTTCAGAATTCTAAGGTTTCTTATAGAAACCTTTGAGATATATTGGTCCACTTGCTGAAGCAAAAATAGGCATTTCAGATTATTACATCAGTTGCTAAATGGTATGAAATACTAGCTTTTTCACTGAGATTTAGGACAACAGAAAACCACAAGAAACAGTGTACCAAAGAGATACTTTACATATGCATTTATTTTTTCTTGAAAAGATAAAAGGAATATATTAATCTTAGAATTTGTTGCTGGCTATGAAAAACAAGTAAAGGGGGTTGAAAATAATAAAACTTCCCTGTTAGAAAATGTTATTAGTAAGCCACTGTGGCAATTCTGAGTCTGTTTCATTTTTCCCTAATGGAAGCAAAGCCTGTTTTCATATTACTTAGACTACTTCATCACTGATAAAAAGTCCTTTGATTTGAAATACACTGGCAATAAATTTATGTATTTATACACAAATTACTTATTTCTGATAATAATTTTGAGATACATAAATATTAGAATAAAGTCTCAGAAACAGTTGTCCTAGGAAGAATTTTAAGAAATGTCTTCTGTGGTAAATATCTTCTCTAATTTTTCTTTTACAGTGCAAGACATATGCCTGTGTTTTGGAGAGTCATCTTATGGGACTTACCATCGACTTCAGCATGGGCTTTGTCTGTTTTGATGCTGCCACAAAGGTAAAGTTCTAAAACTTGTGTCCATCATATGATTATTATTCCTCATTATTTCTGATACTTTGAGATAAATAGGACATTCCTAAAAATGTCCTTGTCTTTGTTATAGGAACAGATTGTCTCTTGTCAAATCTCTCATGCTTTAGTTTAAATTCAGGACTTATTTCTAATTATGTGAGAAGTTGTATTCTGTTATGTGCTTGTTATTGAAAAGTCAATACTGGGATAAATCTGAATCAAGAATCGGATCTTTCTTTAATTTCGCATGAAAGCCCACAGTGATTCAGTTTGATGGTTCTTTTGCTGGCGCATCCTTGGTTTTGAGAAGAAATAACGTTTTGTCTGTGAGCTTTGAAAGCAATCTTCCATTCTCTTCTCTTCTTTCATGGGAGGGAGTGTGTGCTATTACAGCAATTCCACAATTCCCAGATTATATTTTAACTATTTTTGTTCAGGTGTCTGTAAAAAGATAAATCAATCATGGTCTATATGTCTCACCCATCAGCTTTTCCCATCAGCCTTAAAAAACCTCAGTACAACTGATGAAAGAGTTTGCTTTGTCAAGTGAATAGTATGGAATCAATTTCCAGATTATGTTATTGCATGTCCAAATCTCAGTTAAATCATTGAGACCCTGAGCATGTTATATGTTGACATTTGCACTAATTGCTGGCAAGTACTAAAATGTGAGCAGGCTTTACTGTTTCTACTCAACACTGCTGCTAATGGTAGAATCTTTGTTCTGAGTGAAATAGTGAAGTCTTTCTTCTGAGTTCGTCCACCCTTCCCACCTCATTACTCCACTAATCCAAGCCCTTTTATTCTTCCCACTCCATTCCACTGTTTGTTTGCACAAAGTGATTATTTTTAAATGCAAATAATTATGTAACCATATTTCTTTTTGTTAAGCAAATAATCTTGTATGATTCATCAAAGAAATACAACTATCAGTTTACAAGGTATTTCATGAAAAATCAGCACAGCAGAGTTAAAATGCAGCAGGCTCAGTAAAACAAATGTGGTTTCCCCCAGTCCTCCAATATCTTACACATATAATACATATTTATATAATTATAGAATCATAAAATGGGTTAGGTTGGAAGAAACCTCAAATATCATGTATTCCAGCCCCCCTGCCATGATCAGGGACACCTCCCACTAGAACAGGTTGCTCAAAGCCCCATCCAGCCTGGCCTTGGACACTGCCAAGGATGAGGCATCCACAACTTCTCTGGTAAACATGTTCCAGTGCCTCACCACCTTCACAGTAAAGAATTTCTTTTCTATATCTAACCTAAATGTACCATTTCAGTTTGAACCTATTACTCCTTGTATTATATGTGTAGTATTGTATGTTAGAATAAAGCATTACACCATGAATAAAAAAAAGGGACATGTTGTTTTGTTAGGCATGCCTAATCAGGCATTAGGCAGTGTGAGATAAGGGTGGCAATTGCATTAAAAAAGAAAAGAAACAAAACAATAGCAAGCAACATAATTGGTTGCCAAGTGATTGCTACAGTTAAAATTGTCAAACACACCATAGTGTGAAATATCTGAAACCTCAATATGTCAACCATGTTTTAGTGGGTGCCTAAACAAGAAAAGCATTACCTATTCTCCATCATTTTATGGAAAGATGAAGATTGCAACTCTCTTAGCCAAAAGTTTATTCAGGTATCTTCATGATGATGATGACAAATGTAAGTTGTGTCTATGCTGGCAATGTTCTTCAACAATATTGCTAACCTTACATATACTGAAACATAAACTAGACCTGCGTAGTCACATAAGCTAAAACTGTTATTTCTCTACCTAGTTAAGTTCATATGAAACAGGAAATCAAAATCTGTTTTCAAAAAAATCTTGAGAAAACAATGAAAAATGGAAACCATTCTTCAAGACAATGAAAACATGAATAAAATTTAAATTAAATAATCCATATCTTATTAAAATTTACATATGCATTTGTGAATTAAGACTACACAGAAGTCCTAGCAAGTGTCCCATGAATCAACATCGTCAATATTAGAGATAAAAACATTATTTAAAATGTCATATTATTCATGAAACAGATACTTACATATAATTCTTTATAAGTTCTAGGATTTTTTACAAATTGTATTTAAAAAATCAGTGCAAATGGTTATCTTTACACTTCCAATGATGGGGTATCCACTGCTTCTCGGGACAACCTGTTCCATTGTCTCGTCACCCTCATCCTGAAAGATTTCTTCCTTATCTCCAACTCTACCTTATTCTAGTTTAAAAACATTGTCTCTTGTCCTGTCACTGTAGGTCTTGGTAAAAACTCTTCATTTTTGTATACACCTCTTTTAAATATTGAAAAACAGCGATAAGGTCTCCCTGGAGCCTTCTCTTCTCCAGGCTGAACAGCCCCAGCTTTCTCAGCCTGCCTTCATAGAAGAGATGCACCAACCCCCTGACCCTCTTAGTTGTCCTCCTCTTGTACGCATTCTCTTCTGTTATTTTGCCACTGCTCATACCAAATTCAACCATTCTTTTTTAGGTAAAGCTTAACTCAAAGCCATATTCCGTAGACTTCAGAGTTCAGTGTTAGATTGAACTGTTTATTCAGTGTTTCTCCCACTTCTCAGAGAATAACCCTGCAGATGCAAAATGTTTTAATGAATTCACAGAAAGTCTTGGATGGGTACTTAGAGGTACTTAGAGATCTAATTAATATAATTAATTTTTTGAAATTATTGTTTATTTATGGCATTTTCATGTTTCCCAGAACACAAAGATCTTCAGAAACAAAGTAGTTTCTGGAAACAAAGCAGTATTTGGGAACACCTGAGACGCCCTGTTTATATTTTGTTGCAGTGGTATCTTCAGTAAATCTTCAGGCAATGTCAGTCTTATACCCAGGTGTTCCCCTGTGCTCATCATATTTTAAGTTTTCTTTCTTAATTACTATTGAATTGACTGTGAACTGTCTTTACAAGTGCATAATTACTAATAAACTGAAATGAGGGAAACCAAGTTCTTTAACTCGTGATTTTAACAGTTATTCAGTTATTCAAATGTTCCAGTTATTTAAGCAATACAATAATATTTAATTTGTTTCTTCCTCTTACATTTCAAGTAAGTTTATAGATTTTGCCCAACATGACTGACAAATTGCAAACAAAGTTTTGCAAATGTTCTAAATCCCAAATTCACCCCCAGTGTTCATGAACAAGTAATGGCTCTCATTATACTTATGATTTCCAGATAAAAATCCTACAACCCTGTGTAGGCTTGTTTCCTTGTTTGCTGTTATTTAATACTTAAATAATACTTAACTATGTAAATTGGAATTAGTGGTTAAAAACTGTCATCTGTGCTAAATGTATTTCAAGTCAAACACATCATAATTCGATAAAAACATTGTTTCTATGTCTGCACAGACCTATGATAAATATGAGTACACAAAGTATTAAACTGAGTTACTCAGAACAAATCTGTACTGTGACGTGATTATAACAGCACTGGAATAAATCATAGCTATTTCTGCTGCATGTTCCCTGCTTTCTCTTATTCATTTTCTGACTGATACCTCATAGAGTCAACAGTAGTTTGTCATTTAGAGCATTTTGGTATGGTGCTTTATAACAAGCCATTGTAATTTCCTGAAAGGAGAATGAACAGTTTTTAAGACTGCCTAGTTAAATGTTGTTCCAACATTTCAGAACATTATTTCTTAATTCAGGTAGGTAGTGTGTAAACTGCCAAATAGAATTTTGGAGGCAAAATAATTTTTTCTGCTTTCACCGTAAAAAGTATTAACAAGTGTATTTGTGCCATTGTTCTTCTGTAGCACTTTTCAGAGCCAAAGTTCCAGTGCAAGAGGGGGTTTTTTGTAAATTTTATTAGCAATGTATGATATGAAAGCAAACTGTGACACATAGCCCAAGCAAACACTGGCAAATGTTTGATTGTGGTTATTTCTGTGATGTAGTCCTTCATTTGCAGCAGTATAAACCTGGGGTCAAAAGTCCACCTGCCTCCTGTGTTGGTATATACAGTAATGTAATTCTGAGCAATAGGGAGTTTCCCCAAAACATTTCTTCCACTGGGGACTTCTTCCAGAAAATGTCTACCACCTTTAACACAGTTTTATTTGCTTAATTTGAAATACAAGATGTCAAATAGCATCCTCTTACTGAACTTCCTTCTTTCTTCCTTACTGGTATTCTACAAAAAGTGAACTTAACGAATCTTTCTGAACACCATTTAGATTTTTTTTTCTTTTCTGTCATTTTCTAGATTCTGCTTGTTTACTCCCTGCACTACAAGGTATCTTAGTGTACAGCATCTACTCCAGACATAATTTTTCACTTGAGATGTTCCATATGCTAAATGTTTTGTTTATTTGGTTTTAAAATGTGAAAATTCTCAAAAGATGCAAAAATTTATGTGGCAATTCCTAGAAGTTATAAACCAAATTTTACCCTAGCTAATTTTTGCAGCATTGTGTATCAATGTTTATTGGGAAAACATTTTTCTCACGTCCTGCACAGATTTTTCAGGTCCTAGATTTGTCTAATATTGTTTAGTATATAGACATTAATGTTTCAATGAACAAATCTAATTCTTATGGGCAATTTATGTTACATATGGACATACACAGGTATTATGATGAGGACTTATAAATAAGGTTTTGCAGCCACTGTAGCCACATTGAGAATTAAGTATGGAGACTGATAGATTAAACAAAATAACAAAACATGTACAGAAGTTAATTTAACTACTATTCTGAAAGTGATCCAACGTATAAAACTACTTACTCAAGTGCCATTCAATAACTTATTTTTAATGCACTTCTACAAAATAATTTATTCCTGCAAGTGTATGGGTAAATATACATGGACATATGTATGTCATATATATTTTTTTTGCTACATATTCATTAAAATTGTTTTCTATACTGTGCATATTTGCATCATAACTTCTATGAATAATATATGTATGTGTTTGTGTGAATATACACTGCCATATACTTACCTGTGCAAAGTGCTATGTCTGTACTCAATCACATTTACTGCTCATTAAAGCAGCAGTCAAAAATATATATTTGTCAGAAGAGAAAAAAATCATCCCTTGTAGGACCGAAAATAAATTAAGGTGCTGCTGAATTATATGGTGGTGCTAGAACAAAGTAGGAAAAGGCTCCATAATGGCCCACAAGGTGCCTATCAACAAAGCTCAGTGTACCTGTCCTCTGTTCTCTTGCAGAAACCTTGAGCATTTCATTGAAAAAAAGAGAATACACCATGAACAATAAATATCATTGCAAATATCTTTAATTTGGTTTTCATACCAAAAGACTACTAAATCACACAGAGAAATATTTCTCTTAATTTCTTTATGAACAAACTCCCATGTTTTCTAGGGATACATACCTTGTCTGTCGCTTAATTCAAGTGATACACATATAGCATATTGAAATAAAATAGCATATAAAAACCTTCTTGATGTTCAAGTTTCAGTAGTAGAGAAGGCAGAAGGAAACTGGATTCACTGCAAGATGGAGATTTAATGATGTAACTCCAGTGAAAAAATATTTATTCCATGCTGAGAAGTTGAAATGCTGAATAAATAGCTACTAAAACTTTAATATAAGCCATCAAGCATGGTTCATACAGTTTTATGTTCTGTGGCTAGAAACAAACGTTGGTAGGTCATCCATCAGTACCAAGCAAATACACTGTAGTCTTTTAACATTCTATGTAATTTCAGTAATGGACAAGAACAGTTATTTTATAAGGGCTGACTGTTGTGCTTTTTTCCTTTGTCTCATTTTTGTTCTTTATCCTCTGTGTCCTCCCCTGTCTTTCCCTTTACAGTTATAAAGTTGCAGCAGTTGACAAAGGAAATTGCCTTGGACCATAATTCTTTTGTAGTAAGACACTCTCCAGAGATCAGTAACACAGCAGAACTGGGCATGAACAAGATCTTAATCCTACTCAGTTCCCTACTGCTGCTGTAACTCTGGACAAAATGTCACTTGGCAAGAATGAAATCTTTCTCAATTAGCTATGAGACAAACAGAAAAATTAAGGTGTATCCCAGATGCCTGAAAACTCAATTACTTTTATTCTTCAAAACAAGGACCTGCAGGGCTTCTGCTCTTGATTTAGTTTGACTTGTAGGAGTATTGTGTGTTTTTGTCAGATGACAAACAGCATTAGCTTGAAAGGTGCCCATTGAAGCTTAGCATAATTCTGTAATTTATATCATATATTGCCTTAAGAATCTAAAAGGAAGAATAATCCAATCAGTCAGAGTATCAAGAAAAAAGGAGGCAGTGTTGGAAAAGTACAGCCATAGATTTTTAAAGACGTGACAAAGGGATTTGCTGAAACTAGAACTTGAAAAGTGACCTCTGACATCCTTTCCTTAATAAAGATGGTTTCTTTATTTACTCCACCATTTACAGGTGGTTTGGGATGGAGCTGTCTAATCATTATAAAACACAGACAGACTCTTTCAGGTGTTTTCCAAGTGTCCTACCAAAGGCCAAACTTCTTTTACATAATAAAACCTGTATGATTCATGTCAATGGAATGACATTATGCTTATGATTCCCAGAGAACACATATGTAGAGAAAACATGTATTTCATAAAATCATAGAATATCCTGAATTGGAAGGGACACATAAGAATCATCAAAGCTCAGCTCCTGGCCCTGCAGAATAAAGCCCCTGTGCCTGAGAGCATTGTCCAAACACTTTTTGCACTCTTTCCAGCTGGTGCTGTGACAACTTCCCTGGGAAGCCTGTTCTAATGCCCAACCACCCTCGGGGTGGAGAACATTTTTCTAATATCCAACCTAAACCTCTCCTGACACAACTTCAGGCCATTCCCTTGGGTCCTCTCACTGGGCATCAGAGAGAAGAGATCAGTGTCTGCCCCTCCTCTTTCCCTTGCAAGGAAGTTGCAGGCTATGATAAGGTCTCCCCTCGGGCTCCTCTTCTCCAGGCTGAATAGACCAAGTGACCTCAGCTCCTCCTCATGTGGCTTCAGTGGCAGGTGAAATGATGCCAATATAGTATGTGGTGCAAACACTATTGCTCAAGTTTGTTAAGTCTAAATAGCCTTTCTGCAAGGAGACAGTTGGTCCACAGTGGATAATCCAACATAGAAGATGCAAAACTGTTAAATAATAAATTGAAGATAGTTCATCACTGAAACCATAGGAGACAAATTCTGATTGGAGATTCTTATGTTGACAAAATACAGCTTTTCTTTCCTAGTGCTAATACATAATGCCCTCTATATCCTAAATTATATATCTATCTCAGAACTAGGAACTAGTCAGACATTCACATTTCTGTGAATATTCCTTAGAGTGTGGTAGGTAAAAATACAGTCACCTGTTTATTCTGTTCTTGTTTTAATCCCAAATAGAGACTGGATTACCGAACAAGATCATTGACCCAAAACAAAACAAAAACCCTAACTAATGTTCCTAGTCATAGTCCAGATAAAGACAGTTATAATGCATTTCCATATTTCTGATGCCATTATCTGGATGGAAAGTGATTTTGTTTTCTTCTCATCTTCTTGATGTGATTTCTTCTCATCAAAATATTATGTGGCTTAGTCCAAGATTCTGGGAATGAGTAGCACACTGACATATAATATGAATGTGAAAATATTTTCAAAGGTGCCTTGCAGAATATGTGTTATAGATTTGGCACTGTTGCTAAGCATAGAAACAATATTATTTTCTTCATTTGTGTGACTGTATTATAGGTATAGAAGTCGATAGCTTTTTCCATGTGTCATTTATATGTTGCATTTATGTCCAAACTATAAAATAAAAATATGCAGGCAGCATCTTTTTTTAATTATAGCAGAATAACCCCAGCAGAAGATAATAGACAGTAATTTGTTTGCAAAGACTAGAACAAATGAGTCCTAGATGATTACTTATAAATAAAATATTTCTCATTAAAAAGTATTGGTGGAGAATCTTGGCCCCAGATACGTCACAGAAGAAAAAATCCTATTAATTTCAGTAGATACAGGATTTTGCTTTTTGATGATTTGTTATTACAATAATTTAGTAGCATCTCAAGAGAAGTCTTAAATCTAATTTGTCAGCTTGTCTGCACAGTTTATTTGTTTGCATTACATTCTGGTATTCTTTGAAGTTCATTTTATTAAATGGTGTAAAATGTAAAAAGCAGCCTAAGCAATATATGAATAATACTTGGGGAAAGGATTTATATCTTACTGGTTGTTTTCAATTTTATGCATTGTACATACTGTATTTTCTCAAAGAGATTGTCTTCTTACAGTGTGTTTTTCAAGACATGGATTAATTATGTCAGATTTCCTGCGACCACCCTGGGAGTATGGAAATTGTGGTGCTGGTGGCATTTTCAGTATATGCTATTACCTTGGTTTCTACTTACTGAATTGGACTGCTTGCTGTTGTTCCCAAATTCGATCTTTACTCATTGAATGAGAGTTCACTTTTCAAGGCAATAAATAGTGCATACTGTGTTCTCCTCTCATCTTCCATCAAGGCATCATTATGTGTGCCACAACTCGAAAGATGTGTCAGGATCCTCACGAGTACTGATACCACTGTCTACAACAGAACCTTTTTTAATTCAGTTGCAGTTTGTGCTTTAAAAGAAATGGCACCTGGTCCACCTGTCAAATATATTTTAGGGCAAAAAAAAAAAGGTATTGCATCCTAGAAATGCTGCATATAGACCTGTAAAATATTTTCAGTGATGCAGGTTATGCAGTGTTACTGAGGGGAGGATTTGAGGAGAACAGGCTGTTTTATCAGCTAAAAGTAGCCCTATGAGTGCTGAGCTCAGTAACACTGCACCTTCAAAGCAGTAAGTACTTCTGCGTATATTTCAGAATTCCTGAAAACTGATTTAGAAATAATTTATGTGACACACATTTAGGTGTTTGACAATTCATGAAAAAGCTGGTATGTTTTACAAATGTACTTATTGGTTAAAAGTCAGTATGTATACATATATATTTGTACAAAATTATAACAGCCTATGTTGACTTTCTGAGGCAAGCATTCAACAAATGGTTCTGGGGAACCGTGATGTTCAAAAACATGAAAAAACAATGTCTGTGACAGTAGTGTGGATCAGTATTCCCAGGGATACCTATGCCTAATGCAGGAGAATTAGCCTTTAAAAATTAGAATTCAGAAGAGTCACTGCAGTGAGCACTGTAACACTGAAGTCAGCCCTTAGGAGCATGAAAGATAACAACACATGAAACTCTTTCTCATGTGTTAATGTCACTGCTGTCGTTGCACCTCTGGGTGAAACTGGTGCTCAGGTGAGTAGGTCTGATCTCTCCTTTCTTACTTTGGCACTATGAAGTAGTCATTGGAAAATAATAGCTCTGGTCCCTGTTCATTGCTTATGCATTTTGCAGTAGTGAAAATGAAAAGAAGAAAAGAACCACACTCAGAACAAATGAAACCAGAGGAATTAATTCAGTGATCCCCAAGATGCTTTATTTTAAGAGCAATGTGACTGCAGTCACAGTATTCTGCATCCCCTTACACATGTGCTACACATGTAAAATGTGCAGTTCTGGCTACACAGGGCAGCACTTCAGACTCTTTGGTAGGAGAAAGGATTTAAATGGGTCTTACTGGGGATATGATTAAGTAATTTACCCAATTTTTGCTATCTAGAATTCAAACATCTAGTTTATGTGCTTTAAGCTAGATGCTATACATTTAATGTAGTATAGTATATTGAAGTAGACACACATCCAGAGTCTATCATAATGAACCAGTTCTTCCTAGTTTAAACCAGGCGTAGGAATTGTTATTCAGAGATTCTCTAGAAAAAGAAGTAGCACAGTGACTTTGTATTCCTGACTTAGTAACTTAAAACTCACATTTCCCTGTCCTTTTTTTTTTTTTTTTTTTCAAAAAAGGNNNNTTTTCCCTTTCTTTTTTTTTTTTTTTTTTGCAAAAGAGGATCCCCTCATGTGGACATCTTTGAGAGAAAGTGTGTGCAATTCTTTGGAGATCACTCAAGAGGAGCAGATAATTCTTTCATGTGGAAATCATTTCATGTGTTGTCAATAACATTTTTACTCCTTATGCTTTAGATGAAGGGTATTTAATTGTCTCTGCAGAGACTGTCAGTTCTAGGAGCTTGTTTTAACATCTTGATAGTTGAAGTGCAGTTTTGTTGGCATTAGTTCTTGCCACACTACAGACCTGATTTTGCAGTGTTCTTAATTAAGAGCCCGTGCTAAGTAGGAGTCTCCAAAACCAATGTTATACATAAATTGAAGTGTGTTCCTGAGCTGTGCCTGTGGTTTGGTGTGACTGTCATTCTCTTTCCTCTGAATGGGAATGAAGTGCATGGCAAAACTGCATGGAAATGTCAAAGTACCGCTGTTCTATACACCCTTCATCTTCATTCAAGCTTTGACTGAGAATAAGGCCAGATACCCTGGGATTTTGCCTGAACATCTAAGGGTCCTTGTTAATGCTGCATTTCTCTCCTGGCCTCTCCATACGTCATCAGAGGAGAGAAAGATGATAGCTCATGGCTTTGATTGTTTTCTCCTGAGATAAAGAGACAATCAGTGCCCTTTATGTTCCCCATCTAGGAAATGACATACTTAAGTAGATTTGCTGTCCCTGCAAAGGCAATGGTCTTGATCTTCTGACAAGATTTGTTGAGTTACGTAGATCTATTTAAAAAAAGGAGTTTACAAAGTGGGTAGGAATATGGTCACCTGAATATTATATACTGGATTGTTTTGGTTTGTTTTGTTTTTACCTTGCTATTTGTACAATATAAACAAACATCATGGATCAAACAAGGTCAAAGGAATTGCACACACACAGGGATGAGGGAAGCTATTGTATTTTCTATAGCACAGATTGGTGGGTTCAGGAGGACAGCATTTGAAACAAATAGGATATATTTTCACATTAACCGCCAAATTCCTCTAGTTTATCTGTAACAGAATGTCCTTAACTCTGTTTATGGCAGATGGGAGCTCACCTGTCACATACACACAGAGAATGGAAGCGGTGCTGCGACTCTGGTTCTTTTTTTTTAGTCTGGAAGAGGCAACTAGATAGAGAGAATTTTGGAGAAGAATTCTAGGGCTTGCTTTGTGTATAGTGCGCAGTTAAGATGCTGTCTTTGTGGTTTCTTTTCTTGTTAGGTTACTAAGACAAACACAGCAAACTTTATTCAGCTTGGTGCAGGGTAGAGATTTTTGGCAGTCATCGATATAAAGAGATCAAGACATCCTGAAGCAAAGGGGCCTGCACTGATTTAGGACAGTTAAAAATTTGACATCCCCATACTCTGTTTAATTCCCCATAGACAGTAAATCATTCATAGATAAAGGGCACAGATGGAAGTGTCAACCTACACCACTGAGAGGAAATAATTTACAAACCGTCAGGCAAAAGGGTTACCTTAAGTTTCTCTGTTGTCTGATGCCTGTGAAATGAATGTTCCTCAAAGCAGTAGCACAATGTAAGTGATGATGAACTCCTAATTATGTGAAATACTATTGGAATCACAATGAAAAATTGTAATAATCCAAAATATCTGGAGGGTGGGGGGATATATTTAAGTTAGGTTGAAAAGACTTACAACAAAAATACCTCTTTTCCATTTTTAAGCAAAGTAGTGTAATATTGGGTTTTCTACATGAATCCACACTAGATATATTAAAAATATATATATTTTTCTAGGCAGCTGTAAATTTTCTTAATTGTATATTTATTTTGTAAAGCAATCTTTTTCAACAAGACACAATGCAATTCGTAATATAATTACTTGAAAGGACGCGGATATGGTTAGCTCAAATTCCTCATTAGAGTTCTCATAAATAAACTCAAAATATGTTCACACTACAGAGCTTTCTTTTTTATTTTATAATTTAAAAATATGTATTTGTTTTTAATATTATATTCCCGTGGTGTTAATACTAGATTTTTTTAATATGGAAAGAGGGGACTTGTATGTCAGATCAACACTTTCAATAGAGTAGGGAATACACAGATCATCAGTGGAAAAAATCCTTCTCTTTTTTGTTTGATCAGTATTAAATATAGATAAAGGAATTTCAGGGTAAATTTCACAAATGTAGTCCAACAGATCTTATTCAAGCACTGCCAAATATTATATATCCATATGCTTAAGGAGACATCTGACCACAGAACAATACATTTATTTAATTTTGTACCATAGATGTGTTAAAAGTTCCGTTGAAGGAGATCAACTACTTCTAATACAATTTTCAATGATAACTACATTGACTTGCTTGTGTATGATTTTTAAAATTTTATTATTTTTTTCCCCTTAGGCTGTGCTTTGGAGGTACAAGTTTTCCCAGCTCAAAGGTTCTTCAGATGATGGGAAGAGCAAAATCAAATTTTTGTTCCAAAACCAAGATACTAAACAAATCGAAGCAAAGGTAAAAACAATATGTTGTCTGTATAAAGGCAATATACAATTTTCAAAGTAGCTAGGGGAGCGAAGGAGTATAATAAACTAAGTTACATATTAGGTTGATGCACAAAAAATGCAGAGAAAACCAATGAAATTGAAGAAAGCTGAACAAATTACTTTTATCTAGTTAAAAGTCTTTTGAAAGGTGAAGTTAGATTTAAAAATAATAAAATACAGGATTTGCTATATATGGTTTTAGGATAGTTTTCCAACTCTCCTCTTTGTTGTTGTGATAAAGCTATCTGGGAGCTTGAATACCCTATTTTACACCCTATAATTGTGTCATGAAGAAATGGTGGAAAATATATTCTCAAGTCAACCCAGGGACAAAACTCAGCAAAATTTTAAAAATCTGGTTTTAGTTCTCAGAGAAAAAAAAAAAAAAGTTTGGATGAAATACATATTTCCTCACAAGACTGAAGCTTTGTGTCCGTGTCTAATGCAAAATCTGAAAAGTTGTATTTTCAGTTATGCTTTTGACTCAAGAGTTAGTTCATGAAAACAATCACCATAAGAGATTTATGCTTACTTCAGTTTATGTCTTTTGAGAATAAGAGCATTTACTGTCCCAATGTGTACGAGAAATGATCTCCCCAAGTCTGTTAATTGGAACTGCCTTCGAGTCTGGATCAAAGTTCTTTTTTTACTGGAATCCAAATGTTAGTGTAAACCTAAAGACTATTTTCTTCTCCATGTCTAAGACTTGCTTTTAAAGGATTTATTATACCATTTTTTCTGACTATGTCAGGGAGAAAATTGCTGAATGAATGTGATAACAATACCGTTCCATGAGCAAAAAGGAAATGGTTAAATAGATTGTCTGTAAGTGCTAAATATGTGCTGTATAATGAAATATGTAAAGAAAATATGCTTTGTTTTGGGACCAGTTATGAGTTTAAATGGGAATAGCTACATTAAGAATCTATTTTTTCTTCCTTCATGTCTCTTTATGTTTGGTGTTAATTATTTTCTACCCAGCAGCTATTTACTTGATTTTGAATGTTTTACTCAATAAAATAAAGGTATGTAAGAGGTCCCATTAAATCAACAGCAATAAAATGTGGGGACCATGTTTTTAATACCTTCATGTTCTGCTGCATCTCAAAGATAAATATTTTCTTATTTCTGATTTCCTTCAGAAATATTTTTAATAGTACAGAACTTTTTCAGGTCTAATAAGGAAATACAGCTTAACCTAATGTCATGAGGATGATTTTCTCTTAAGGAAATAATTGCAAACTTTTCTCCTGCTCTTATGTACAGATGAAGGATGAAAGTAATTATTGTTTTTCTAATATCTGTCTGCTATTGCTGTCATATTAACACATGATTTTAGCACTAATGGAAATTCATAGGAGTCCAAGAATGGCACACTATTGGAATGTTTGGGGATTTTGGATTTGTTTTTTGGTTTTTTTTTTAATTGATAAATCTAGAATATATATTTTAATGCCACATTACATTTTTTAAAAAACAGAAGCAAAGAATGAAATCTAGATTTTGAAAAGAAATAATTTTCTTTTTCTTTTTTCATGTTTTAAATTTTATCTGTCATATAAATCACTTAGAGATACATAAGCACATTGGACATACATAACCCTTGGTGGTATCCTGGTGCCTTTATTGTATCTATTGTTATTCCCACTCAAACTGAGTTCTAGAAAATTCTGCCAAACTTTTATTAAGGTAGAAATTCTACCTTCCACCTTATGAAGGCAGAGTATTAATACAAACCTGCTAGCATGCTTATTAATATGCTGTCACGTTCCCTGGTTGCTTCTCTTCACTATAAATTTAAACTTTCACATTATTCTATTTGGAAATAAAAATTGGTTACTTTTAATTAATTTTCTTGATGATCAAAGCCTATCAACTATATGCAAAGATGTCAGATTATATTCTCTTTGGAAGGTGCTGTGGCATTTATAATGAGCACTTCTATCCATTCCAATTTGTTTACATATTAAGTATGTTGCTTAGACTAAGAAATGTAGATAAATGTGTCTGTAAAATAAATGTGAAGGTTCTTGGGTTATATGTTTTCAACACTGATTAGCTTAAAATTTTGTGGATAACCCCCTTCTGTATCCTTTAAACCTTTCATAGATTTAAAGCACTATTCAGCATAAGGAGAATTGGAACAGTCTAGCCTCTATTTCTTTTTTTTTTTTTTGCTTTACATTTCTGAGTTAAAGGTATAGCTATTTGTGGAACTGTTGAGTCATTAGGAAATGTTAATCAGATTTTCAGAAATACTTGTAATGCCAGATTTCATGAATACTGTATGCAGACTTCATTTGAAATCAGAGGATGGAAATTTTGTAAAACATCTGTTAAAGGTTGTGATGAATATTCATGGCCATAGCTATCATCACCTGTTAAATGCAGCTCTGTTTTGCAGCTGGCCAGGAGACTCACTGCTGTAACGGGAAATAGAGTGTAAAATTTTCTTTATGATTCTATTTTTTTCCCCCAGTTATAATACACGGGCAATAATCAGAATGCAGTGAAATGAGAACCCAGTAGAGAATAAAACAAAAAAGGTGAGGAGCCATTGCACCAATGTGTTGGGGCTCTTCACTTATTAATTCCCAAGCAGTAATGTGGAAGCAGGGCATGGCAGGTAACTTTCCAGACACCTCAAATACTGTGTTCAGTTTTGGGCCCCTCACTAAAAGAAAGACATTGAGGTGCTGGAGCACGTCCAGAGAATGGCAGTGGAGCTGGAGAAGGGTCTGGATCACAAGTCTGATGAGGAGCAACTGACGGAGGTGGAGGTGTTTGGCCCAGAGAAAAGGAGGCTTGGGCAGAATCTCATTGCTCTCTATAACTACCTGAAAGGAGATTGTAGCCAGGTGGGGTCAGTCTGTTCTCATGAGTAACAAGCAATAGGACAAGATAAAATGGCCTCAAGTTGCACCAGGGGAGGTTTAGATTGCATATTAGGAAAAATGTCTTCACCAGGAGGGTTGTGAATCATTGGAACAGGCTGCCCAGGGAAGTGGTGGAGCTGCCATCCCCAGAGCGATGGTGTAGATGTGTAGATGTGGCACCTGGGAGCATGGTTTTGTGGTGGACTTTGCAGTGCTGGATTAACCATTGGACTCAAGAATCATAAACATCCTTTCCAACCTAAATGGTTCTATGATTCTATATAATTGTTTCACAACAAAATATGAGTTATCAAAATCCAAATGTTTCCTGTCTTCCTTCATTTAGAGTACAGAGTCTTCCTTCATTTGTGCATCTCATGCTTTCCCACATGTGTGTGATTAGGACATGTTGAACCTCTGTGATAATACCCTTTAGCTGTAGAATGCTTATTCATGATCTGTAGAATCAGGAGTGTCAGAATGCTCAGCTACTGAATTTTGATCCAAATTTAGATAAATGTGTTACTATTCTAGAAATACAATCCAACTTGTAGATATACATTGCTTGACAAAAAATATTAGCATTCATTAGCATTTTAAATTTTAGCCATATTATTTTCATAATTGTCCAGCATCTCCCTGGTATTCTGGTGGAATATATAGATTTCACCGTTAATGTTAGAAAAATCTAGGAAAAATACATTTTGGGAAAAAGCCCAGCATCACATACATTCATCAGTTAGCTTTCGTTTTTGTTGAGAAAAATGCTTGCCACCAAAGTTTATATTCATAAGTGATGAAAGTCCTTCAATGACATTGAATAGCTAATATTTTTATAATACTGTCAAATTTTTTTATGGAGTGCTTCATGCCTGACTTAAAAAAATTCAAAATGGCATGCTTTGACACATCCAACATGTGCTATGGATTTAGTTACAGTTTAACTTATTTTCCAGTATAGTTCTTTTCAGCTTTAAATAATTCTAGGTTTTTAAATGTTACAAATACTGCATTTTTTTTTCTGTAGAGTCATTTTACTCATGCTTTTTTTTTTTACTTCTCTCTAAGTTAAATCGTTACTATAAAGATATATAATGTAGAATAAAAGAAGTGTTTCCTCATGGATTTAAGCAGTTCCAGTCTAAAAATCTGAACAATAATTACCATATTCACCAATACGTCCATGGCAGGGTGTCTGAGAGCAAACACCTAACTCAAAAGGTCTCTAAGGCAAGGTCTAAGTGGTTTCTGACAAGAAAACCACTTAAGGGCAACATTAATCACTGATACCCCTTAGACAGTCTGATCTGTATGTTATTTCCCAGCTGTCACTCAGCAGGAGTTATTGCACAAGTTTGCTCAGTCAGACAAAATTTTTGTGAGTGAGAGCTACAAAATAGAGCTGTCAGCTTGACAGAATGTGGAGCCAATGTGTCCCTTTATTTGTTCTTACTGAGCTGTTTGGCTTGGGTTAAAAAAACCAAGCACAGAAGGGCAAAGCTTTCTCTGCATCTGTAAGGCACAAAGGGATTCACTTAGACCTTCCTATCTAGCTACTTATCTGTTTACCTCTTTATTTAACTATCATTTAATGATCCATTAATGTCTCAATGGTATCACAGCAGCTTCCAGAGGTGAACACAATCTCAGGACTGCAATAAACTCAGAGTACTGTGATCTTCAATTTTACTTAAGTATTAGACTTTTTGGACAAAAAAAAGAAGAGTACCTTAAGTCTTCAAGAGGTCCTGTTTTGAGATATAAACATATGCCTCTGAACATAGGAATAAGTAATGTGTATAAAAATCAGCATCTTATTGCATTATTGAATTTTCACCAAACTGTGAACTGAGAGTCTGTGTGCTTTGTAAAATGTGTATAAGTCAAAAGCTACACTTCAATCTGTGCTTTCACCTCCCCCAGTTTGCAGCACAACAGTTCTGTCAGAAAAACTCAGACAAGGACGCACTGCTGTGCTGCATCCGGTGAACTTCTGTTCACAGATTGGCTGGACTCCTAAGCTGAGCAGTACAAAGCTGAAGTGGGTACAAAAACAAGTTTATCAAGATGAAGGTCCAGTCAATTGTCTATTTGAATATGAAAAACCAGAGAAGGCACAGGTCAGCAAAGGAAGACGTGTAACTTCAAGGATTTCACATTAGTCTCATTATTAATTAATACTACCTTAGTATTAATTAATGCCAATTAATTTGCATTTGAGATTATCCTGTATAGAAATCTAATCTAAATAGCCTGAATGACTACTGATCACATTACTGTGAAAATACCCACTTTCTACTGTTGAAAGGTGACTTGATAGGTGCTTGCATTGTTTTCCAGGCTAACATTTCTGCTCATTTCAAGTCTGTTCTCCAAAATGCGATTTTAAATTAATCCTTGTTCTTAGCCTTGAGGGTTTTTCTGTGAGCATCACAGTGCTCTTCACATTTAGAATATCATCTTTAAATGGGTTATAAGTGTACATCCTTAGGATTTTTATAGAGTGATTGATCAGCTGCAGTTACTGAATTTTTGAATTCAGATTTCTGACCTGTGTTGGTTTGTGTGGTTCAGTTTTTAGTTGCCCCATGTCTTGCACATGAATTATTTGTCTAATATATATTTAAGATCAAATTCTATGCTAATATAGAGAGACCATGTAACACCACTTTTGATGAAAGACCAAATATCTTCTCCTATCAGCAGTTTATAGATAGATGAAAGAGAAGATTTTTTTTTAAGCATACTATGGATACTTAGAAACATATAATTGCTTGATGTTGTAAATGCATCATTTATGTAGTTGTATCATTAATATAATGCAATAAGAGATTGCTGGGGCTTGTTTGTTTTCTTTTGGGGAAACTTTTTCTGTTTTCTCTTTCCATCTCTGTCTTTTCAGTCCAGACTTTCTTGGTGAAAGTCTACTAGAATTCCCATATTCTTCTGACCTTCTCAATGACTGCATCTTTCTCACAAGCCTTTTTGCCCACTTACATTGTCCTCAGCAGAAGCTGCAAATAATCTGGGAGTGTCTGGTATAATGACAGCAATGTAGGGTGAGAGCAATTTAATCAAGGGGTGGCTTAGAAAGGCAATTTGAAGACCAGAGGGTACACTGATATTCTTAGGAATGTAGGGTCTTAGGTGAGGTGTGCAGACAACAGTCTGGAAATTGTAATAATTGTAAAATGTGTGCTTGTACATGGACTAGTATGTGTGGCTTAAGTTAGGATTTCTTTGCTTTTTGGAGGATTCAGAGCATGTGGCTTTGCCTACTGGTATCAGCTTCAATGGCTTAACTGCATATTTCTTCAGGTTTCTTAGGGTTTGTCTGTTTGTTCACTTGAAACTTCATCTGAATTGTGTATGCGATACACACTACCCTGCCTAGATGAAAGTGTATTCAGACAGAAATATGTCTGAGGATAAAGTGTGTGGAACAACAGCCAGGGTGCCTGGATGTGCACAAAAGCATGTGGGTTTCCCTCTGTCTGCTGGCAGTAGTGCTGACATGGGGGCACCTAAAAATGCAAGTTCCCAGCAGAAGTGAGGGCATGTTTTGTCTGTCAGCAGATCTACATGGAGTCTTACCTGTTAAGATTTCTGGCGATTAGGCTAATCTGCCTGAAAAGTGTTGTTCCTGATAGATCCTGTTCCCATCAATCAGGCTGCTGGGAATTGATTTGCAGCCATTAATCAGACCCTTATGTACTTGCTATATCCCAGTCAGCTACTGTGCTTCTCATTGCTTTAATTTCCAGGTAAAAATGCATGTCTTCATTAAAGTAGGAATAATGTTTCATGGCAAATAATAATCGATCATTTGCTGACGTCTTAGTGCTTTTCTTTGCAGTTAAGATAATTTCCACATTGTGTTGTTACTATCAATAATAGTTATCAAGTGGGACCTTCAAGCTGCCTCACCCATTTCCCTTGATGGTCCATTGAGCAGTGGATATTCCACATGTGTTACTATTGCAGAAGCACCTATGATAACTCTTGGTAATAATTCTACTCATACACTGTGAAAATTCAGTGTCCAGTAGCTGTAATTATGATAGTAACAACTTTCAGCTTGTAGTGTTGCCTAATTGACTTGAACAATTCTCAAACTGTAACATTTGTTTTAATATGGTTATCTTGTTGAGACATAGGGGGAAATACAGTCTTTCTACAGATAACACATGCAATTGATATTAAAAATACTTCAAGGTTCAACTAGGTATTTATTTGCTAGTCTTAAGCTTCAGTTTTATTTTTATGGTACCTAAAGGGTAAATAAATATATTAATAAAATGAAGTTAACTGAAAAGTAGCTTAATTTCAATGACTCATAATTGTTATTCTGAAATAGCTTCCATAATTCCTTATTTCCTCATCTCTCAATGTCCATTGTTTTCTTATCTATAATAAATTTTATTTTTAAATTGAGGGAGGAAAAAATCCACTTTGACATAGTCATAAAATTGCCCGTCTCTCCAGGTTTAAAATTGAGAATGTCTCTAAATGGATTTTTTTTATAAAGACACAGCTGGCATGTTTGTGAAACTTGACATAAACTTTATCTTCTTTATTGAGAATTGGTCATCAGGGGAGTTTAAAGAACCTCATGGGATGTTATCAATTTATTCCTGAGCATGTCTGAAGGACATCTGCTGAGGTTGTAGGAGGCTTGAACAAAGTTTCACCCATTCAGAACATCACTGGACGCTCTGCACATCCAGCTGTCTGCTTTCACGCTGTTCTTGTCCCTCACACACAAGGGATTTGTGAATGTCTCCATGTATTCCGTGAAGCAATGTCTTCCAGGAAATCTCAAGAGGCAGAAAATTGCAGGTTGATGTCATTTTGAGAGATTTAGCAATTTTTGTTGAATTTACAACATTTCAATATTCTTCTAAACAAAAGAGCAAAACACTGGCACTACATATCCTGGAAATACCAATGTTAGACAAAAAGACAAATAGAATATACCACAGACATGTATTATATATTGGCTTCATATTGCAGTAAAAAATCTGTATGGGTAGTGAATCAAAACAGAAAAATGTACACTCTACTATTTCCCCTACACTTATATCTATTGAAGTACCTCAGTAATTGCTTTCAAATACCACAGATATTCATTGATTAAATACCAGCTTCAAAAACACTTACTGAAGATAACCTAAAAATGATAAGATAAAGTCAATTAGGCACAAAGGGGCAAATTTATACATGTAAAAAATGTAATTTTTATTTATGTCCTCTCTAGTGGTGTCTAAAGGAGTCCCAGCTAGTCTAATCACATGCTGAGAGGGCTACAAAGAAATGTAAATTAAAGCAGAAAAACAAGGAATTTGTATAATATTCCTAATAAATTTAAAACATGGAGTATGTTCCTTTTTTGGTCCAATAACAGATCCAAATTTTCACTGTGTGATAGTAGCACATTTTGAAAATATGTCCTTTTTTAAAATTTAAATATATTAAAGAATCAGGTAAGAAAATGGCTAATAGTGTGAGGAGACATGATGAACGAATGTAATATATGTGGAACTCAACATTATTATTTTTTTGGGTACATTGGTTAAACAGTAGTAGTCCAGAGATGCACAGACTGTTACAGTGCAGCCAGTAAGTGTCTATCTAAATTAACTTGCAAAAGGGCCAGATTTGCATTAACCTGAGGAAAAATAAAAATTATATGGTGTCACTTTCTTTCCCCTTTAGCTAGTAGAATCTCATCTTTCTATGGAGGCACTTAATCTAGAAATTTGTCCATCTTAGCCTCCAAGCAATTATTTACTAAATGTTGTGTTCAATGTCTAAGTCCCTATCATGCAGAATTTTAAGGCACATTAGCAGAATTACACCAAGCTATTAAAATGATGGTTGTTGGAATAGTGGTTCATTCCTGGTTTTATGTCTGTGGGGTGTTCTTCTGTTTCATGTTTAATCTTTTTTGTTTTCACTTCCAGGAGCTGGAGTTTTCTAACCTGTTTGCAGTCCTTCACTGTATCCACTCATTCTTTGCAGCCAAAGTGGCTTGTTTGGACCCTTTGTTTGTAGGCAGCCAAGCCACAGCTTCTGCTGCTCCCACAACTTCTGGTACTGGCAAATTAAAGTATACTACTTGACATCCCCCATGACAGCACTGCCACTTAACAACGAGACATAAAAATGTATAAATATTCATAAGATTTAGAACTTTGGTGAACCATGTATGTGGAAACCAGTCCTGGAGGCAAGACATCTTGCAGCAACAGCAGATAAATGGTCACGTGGGATCATAATTTCACCTCGGTTCTGCAAGACATCAGTAAATAATCCTAGTCAAAACCCCAGAATAGGATGGATATGCTTTTAGTATTATCTATTTGTACTTACATAGTGCTTTAAGCAACACTGAAAGCAAAGTAATAAATGGCGAAATGAAGCACTTGAGTATTTAATAAAATTTTCAAATTGCTGTAATAATACACAAATAGAATTGTCATTTTCCTGTTTTCAGATGTTTTTTATGACAATATACTAAACTCTGAGTATGAACATAATGCCCTATCATTAAATTCTAAATGAGAGCAAGCTGCAAGCGTATAGTACATGATGACAAGGAGATAAGCATGAAAAGGCATTTGTGTAAGTATCTCCTCAAATAAGAAAGCACTTTAAGCACTGTTGTAAATCCAAACTTACGTTCATACATGGAGTCATGCTACTTTTTCCACTTTGTTCTCTTCATCTAACAGTAACAACAGCAAAGATATAGCCATACTGGACTGATACATTAAAAACAAAATAAAACAAACAATCCACAAAAAGAAAAAACAGTTTTTCATGGGTAAGTCCCTCTTCTTCAAGTAAAAATAAAGGCATATGAATTTAATTTTAATTATAAATTAAGTGCAAGTACAAAAAACATTGTGTCATCTATTAACTTCCTCCTTTTTTTTTTTGTCAAGAATTAAATACTGTAAATCTAACAGTCTTTGTTCACAAAGTTTTGAAATTGTTTCAGAGACAACCCACCTAATACATTGTTCCCATAGTTAACCTTGATTTCACATCATAAGTAGAACTTCTGTTCCACTCAAACTCTCAACAAATAGACATTTTACATGATGCTTGAAAAATTAGTTCACCCTTTGAATTCTTAATAAGTTATTTTATATATATATATTGATAGTAAAAGACAGGAATAAATTGAATAAGCTGTAAAGAATAGATTACAAAATGCATAATTTCTTTGTTTGTTAAGACCATTACATCATTCTGGATCAAGTACTGGTTCCAGAGTATCATTTAATGACAAAATATGAAGGACTTGTAAATTTAAAATTAGTAACTTTGTTTAATTGCAATTTTGCAATGTAATTTAATTTTGCTCTACAACACACACTAGTGAAGATGATGGAAAAAAGGTGTACATTTTCAATAGTAGTTTGTGAGGTCTCTGTTTATTGTATTGAAATAAAAACTACCTTTTCCTTCCTGCCCACTTAGACTTGTTAGTAGCACTTATGAGATAGGGCTACAATCTCCCTTGTTCAGCAGAAAGACTAATTCTGTATCATCCCTTTCTATGTGTTAAGATGATTAATACTTCAAAAGTGAAGCCAGAGGAAAGCTTATCCAAATGGGAACAATACAAAATGCAAGACAGGGACAAAAGATGAATGAAATATAGGAGCAAATCATGTCTCTGGTTTTTTTTTTTTTGCTTTGCATTAGAAATATTTGGATTTATGTGTGTGAGAGTAACATTGCTTTGAAGTATAGATGATCTAACTTGATAATAGTTCCAAATAATCTGAAAATATTTGGGGGAGGGGAACCCTTTTGCCACTTTCAAATGTCTTTTGGTATACATGTACTTCCTATTAGTACACCTCCAAGGGCTACACATTTATTTTCCATTCTAAATTCAGTGGAATGATGTAACAATCCAACTACTAAATACTTTGTCATCAAAATCCAGAATTTTCATAGACATCATCATGAGCTTATTTATAAGAATTGTCCCCAAAAAGGGGGTCACATCCTGGTCTCTGAAGGACAGATAAAACTACCGTGGCTGTCCATAGGATCTCGAGCTTGCTCCTGAGAGTGTACATACCCCAGATATTTTGA
This sequence comes from Origma solitaria, assembly GCA_013397895.1. Taxonomy (NCBI): domain Eukaryota; kingdom Metazoa; phylum Chordata; class Aves; order Passeriformes; family Acanthizidae; genus Origma; species Origma solitaria. The sequence goes on along the minus strand of VZRL01002478.1, from coordinate 285,123 downwards.
ATCTAAAACTACAACACTTTAAGAGGTTTAGCAATGGTAACTCAGGCACTGTCCTTGTCTAGAAAGCATGTACTGGAAACAAATTTTGGCAGAACGTTGACAGTGCTGAAACCAGAAGCCTGATATCTTTTAATGTCAGTTCTCCTCAGTGCTCCCAAATCATCTCCTCCCTCTCAGTGCATTGCTGTGGCATTCAGCTGTCACAGTGTGGCCATGTGCTCACACCTCAGTAAAAGCTCTGCTGGCAATAGCAGAATCTAAAACTGGGCAGCTGCTGGTTGGATGTTTTTCCGTCAGCCGTTCATGTTATGTGCAGTTGCATCACTGAATCTGAGAGGTGTTTAAGAGACATGCTTGAATGAGCGCAGCATTTACCCAAACCAGCACAAAGTATGTCATTGCAAATTTCTGTAGATGAAGGGATTCCATTACATGAAAGTCCCCTGCAGAAATTTAGACAAAAGTACTCATTATGCTGAATGGAGCCAATGACGTGAACTTCTGGGGACTCTAGGGTATTCTAAAGAGCTGTGTCAAGAATTCTGTTTGTAGAACACCTGCATTCATCACTTAGACTTTCACAACTGGGCATTAAATACAAAACATTTAAGAAACATATTAACCTGTAAATTGATCTTTTGTTGTTGTTTTTCTAAAGAGGTAAACTGGTGGGGCTTCATCAATACTTTTATTTTGAAGAAGAAAAGTGTTATTGAGAGAATATAAGATGTGATAGCTTTGACTGCAGGTCAGTGTTGATTTGTCAATGCAGCAGGGGTTTTGTGGAGTGACCTCACAGAATATTCAGAGGTGACTCTGCATCCAGCCTTGCCCTTGTAGAGCAAATTGATCAGAAATTCAGTCTTGAACCAAAGAGGCAAAATTTTAAACTCTTGTGTTATAACTAATCCTGAAATACCAAAATAAAATTTACACACATATGAAATGGCTACATTTTTCATTTAAATACCTGCAGGAGGTTCAGATTTAAAGCATTGCGAACATCATACATGTATGTCAAAACTCAGGCTTTATGTTACGGCCTGTCATTTCACACATGTAATGAATACAAGTATTTTTAAAGTCAACACAGCCCATTGACAATGGAAAAACAGAATTATAATGAGCCATCAGCTTTTGCTAAAAATCTGTATGCAAGTGAAAGCAAATATTTTAACAAGTAAATAAGTAAACCAACCAACCAGTAGCATAATATGTAATTTGTTCTCTTTATGTCATGATATTTTCAAGTAAGTTTAATAAAGAAAATTCTTTATAGTACTGTGCCTATTGAAGTGATGTTATATAGTATACCAAAAATATGTACTCTTAAGTATAACTAAATATATTTGGGTTCATTGGCTTTGCTTTATCATGGGAATTTTAGATTATCTGATCTTCACAGAACTAATCATATGCTAGGTTATAGTGTTAGCATAATTTTATCACAGAAGTGTTACCAATTTGAATACATTTTATTCTTGATTTCATCAGTAAATGAATATGTTTCATTTTCACATCTTTTTAAAAAGAACAGTTACAAATTTTCAAAAGAGCTTTGCATTCCAGTAGCACAAAGGCACCTTTGAAATAAAAATTAGCATATTTTTAAGCTGCTGGCCATTTTATTATGTTAATTAAGTGCAACAAGAGCTTTGTGGAGAAGAGCTAGTTGTAAGTGGGTTATTTTTTTAAAACCAGCCATTTAAAGCTTTGTCTATTCAAACTAGAATTCTTGAGAAAGCAAACCAATAATATACAGTATCAATATGCTTTTTTTGCATTCAGTCATACAGTGTAAGCTTTGAGAAAAGAATAATGAGAAATCTTATTTTCTAAATTAGTTCTTGATTCCACAGAATTATATTTATTTATTTTAAATGTGGAGACTTATCAGAACACCTCAAAGTGCACAGTTAAACACATGTAGTTGTCAACACTGCAGCCTTTAAATGTTACTTTAAATGTGATTTGGTTTATTCAATGCCTTAAGATATTTCTTGTGTCAGACAAAAAGTTAAAAAAGGCTGAAGATCTTGAGAATGTACAACTGTTGCCCTTAGAAATTCAGATCAGATTTCATTCTTTCTTGGCAATTCCAAGAAAGCTTTTGGAAATTTTATTAGTATTGAAACACTAATCCCTGCATTTCACTTTCCATTTCTTTACATGGTGGTTTGGTCTCTGAAAAAGTGTAGTGTCTGAAAAAAAAGTTAAGACTGATTTTGAAAGGGTCTCTCTCAGGCAGTTATGTGTCCGAGCTTAAGACTCACACTTCTGACCAGTTCAGTATGATGGGAAACATGACAAACTAACTCAAGTTCCCAAAATTTAAGTACTTGTCTTAGATGCCTGTGATTTCACTCAATGCACTTCAAAAAGGAAACACAAGGTGGGAATGTAGCTTAAGATCTCTGAAAGTGCACAAGTATGAATCTCTCTCTCTGTTTCTCTAAGGAACTAGAGGTGCTTCTACTTCACTGTTTTCATTTTATCAGGAACGTGCATTTTAAGCCAGGCTCCTGCCTACAGACACTCTTGCAATCCTTCTTTTCACAGAGAAGTCTTTAAGCATGCGAGCTGTTTCTTGCAGGATGACACTAAACAAGCATCCCATCTATACAAATTCCAGGTCCTGATGGGCTTTCAGACCATACAGCCCAGCTGGAATGAGTCCAGAGGAAAAAACCCTCTGAGATGCTGACACCAAGTCTGCCAGGTCACGGTGCTAGCCATTTCTGTGGCTGTGGCGGCTGCTGCTCGTGCACCATGGAATAAAAACTAAAAAGCTGAGCTTCACAGTGTAGCCCACCAGAGCTTAGTGCCTGAAGGGGGATGCTGTGCTGTGGCAAGGGGCAGAATGAAGCTGAAAAAGGCTGATGTTGCCCAGGGCGGGTTATTCTGCATCACTTTTTCCCTCTCCACACCAGGACAGTATTGGCTGCAAGCAGGCTACCCCATATTGGCCAGCCCTCTCCTTGCTGCATCTTTCTCCCCATCTGCCACAAACACACACGTGAATATTGGCTCTGGGCTCCCCAAGCACACCTCCATGTTCCCTCACTCAGATAGATGCAAAACTGTACTTTGCTACATAATAGAGCCTCTAAACCTCATACACAGCCAGGGGACAGTGTTAAGGATTATGGCAAGGGCATAAGAGTGCTTGAGTGTGTGATTGACATTCAGGTAATAACAGATAAAGTCATATCTGTGCTTAAGTGCTTTCCTGTCTTGGAGGGTTCTTAAGTGGAATTCTTTTATTTTCCTGGAATAAGTTCTACAGTGCCAACACATTTCTACTTGGCTCCATTTTCAGGAAGGTTAGCAGAGACAGCGGTTCACATCCTGTTGGAATCATAGAGAAAAAACATAGGAATACTGGAATAAAAAGAAATTTTGATTCAGATTCTCTATATTATTACAGTACATTACATAATCTATTGAAATATATTGAACAATGCAAAAACAAATGCTTTCATTTACATTTCCTAGTCAGTTTTCACCGTGGTATACATGCCTTCCACTTTCAACAACTTTCTCCACAGGAATCCCAGCTATCTATTATAGAAATTCTTTTACTACTCAGTATATACTAATATATAAGGCAGAGTGTATGTGTGTATGTATGTGTGTCTGTGTGGACGAGTGTCTATATATTAGTATATACTAATGGAATATATTCAGTATATATTAATAATAATTACATATTAGGCACAAATGTAAAACAGAAGCATACATCCATGAAGCTTTACATTTAAAAACTTATAATACTATAAAGAAACATATGTATATTAGTTGGAAATGGCTATTTTTGCAGGATATGCACAATCTGGATATATGAAAATAAATTGATAAACATTAACAGATTTATTATTTCATACCTCCAGGAACTTAGGGTTTTTTTAAATTATTCTTATCCCTTTAGCATATTTGGAATATATGTCATAAATTTTAATTTGTTATGGATAAAAATGACTGAAAATGTAATAGAAAGTGCTATATATTTTATAAATATTAAAAAAAAATTAAGAAAATATATTCAAATTATTTATTTCATTTTTAGTTAAGGTTTTGTGATTGTTTGTAATATGTATTTGTGAGAAGCATAAGTCACTTAGTTGTTTAAGCTCATTAATGTACCACTAATAAAATGCTATCTTCTGTTTTGGTTTTGTTATGCTTCTTTTTGTAATGGAACATAACAGAAAAAATAGAAAATAAATACTTTTTTAACTAATCTTTTGCATTCAGTCATACAGTGTATGAGTTTTATATCATTGAAAGCCAAGTCTGGGAAATCAAGAAAATATTTGGAGAACCTGGGGTGGTAAAGTTATTTCCCAACAACTTTTTATTTGGTAGAAATAATAACAATTCCTTAATTGTGTGGTCATTTCTACAAAGCCCATCACCCACTTAACGCCTGACTAGGATTTTTGAAATATCCGCCTCTCCCCGGCTATGAAGATCAACCTACAACTGTCACACAGCCACCAGATTATTTTACCATTGACATTTAAATGCTTAGTTTTGGTTGGAAATAACCTAGGCCCAATATTGTAGTGCCTGAAGTTATTTTTGCTATATATTTGAAACCAAACTATTTTCAAGTGATGCTGCAAGTACCAGAGCAAAACCAACCTGAATGAGTTTAATTTTGGTTCTTTCCTCCTTGATGGAGGGAGGAGATGTTGGAAGATGGGGAGTCCCTGCTTTTATTGAGGGACCTTTGTACCTTTTCGACAGTTTAGGGTGAGAGTCTGCAGTGCACATCTCACAGGCATATTTTTGATGCCTATTTTGTTCTCCCAGTGTGAGGAAGCAAGGTAACAACAGCAGTGTCCCTTACAACAGTGCTGCTGTCACCTTTCTCTCTCAGCCCTTCCAAAAGCACTCCCTAGGACTTTCTTGGACCTGAGGCTGGGCTTGCCATCCTCAGCTCTCTACCCAAGGAAATCTTTGGTAACTCCAGACCTTTCAGCATCTTGAAGAGACGGAAAAATGTGAACTAATTATAAGTGTGATGAATACTTTGTGTTGAAAAAATTCTCAGTCCTCATTCTCTCTGCCACATCAGTTAGGTTCCTGCATCTCCAGTCTGTTTTTATACCACATTTAAGTGAAAAGGCAGAAAAAATGAGAGGAGAGGGGTCTTTAAAAAAAGAGATGAAGAGAAACATAGAATATTACAGGTAGAAATGTCTTGGAAGTAGGTATATTCCAAATGTGCAGAAATCATGTTATAGCCACCATTTTTATTTGCCGATTAAATATGAACTATATTTTGTATTAAGAGCATGGACTCACATGGGACTGAAAGGTTTGTTTGTTCTGGAAATACTTATCTTCTGAATTATCATTTTTAATCTTGCATCTTTTGCATCTTCCCCACAGATATTGGCTTCAACTGAAAATTCTTATAATCAAAATTTCTTAAGATGCAGTCCTTGAATAAGATTCTTTAAATTCATGGTTCTTGTGTTCCACAGCTAGTATACTTTTACTCCAAGCCCTACAACAATTTATTCTTGCAACATTTGAAAGTAGTTGTGATCTATTTATCTGTGCATCTGACTAATAACAAAGTATAATGTTTGTGTCTTATCAATGATAATTTTGTACAGTTGTCTAGTGTTGGTATTTCAGTATATTTACAGTAACTATTCTTACATTTACTTATCAAGTATTAGTATTTTTTAAAGTATTCTTCAAACACAATCCCCTTTAGAAATAGAAAACGATATCCTTTTAATTTTCTAAACTGAAGCAAAATAAATTATTCTCTGTAGTGCTATGGTTGATATTGCTGTGCATTTGTTCAGAAAAGTGAAGACAGAATTTCACCCTGCAGCAAGTATTGGCGTTTGTTGGCTCTGTGCTTTGTGTGCTTTGCATGCACACCCTTCTCACCACTTTGAGCAGTATTTTTTCCCAACCCTTTCTTCTGTGTCATGTACAGCACACATTGCAACCAGTCCTGGCTCAGGACTCATTAACACCATCAGAGCAAAATTTTACTAGTCTAAAAATGCTTCCTTACCAGTCTGGAGATGATTTAAAACTTGTGGAGATTTACTCTTTTTCCTAAAGTACAGAGCATAAAAGCAGCAGCTGGGAGAGGGTGTGCAGGAGCACTGCTACTTCGTACTCTTCTGGTTTGGCCTTGCAGAATTTTGAGCATAGATGATAATAGTGCTTTTGTTTTTCTGGATTATAGAAGATACAACTTGAAAGTTTTTAATGCTTTTATAATACACTTTTTAATAGATGCTGAGATTGTCATGTGAAGCTATCTCTAGAAACTGAGGCTTTAAAAAAAGTTTTAAAAAAAAACTCCATCAAGTACCATGAGCTTCACTGAAGAGACAAAAGGGAAAGTTTTTATGCAGACAGGTCCAAATTCTAACCTTTGTCTTTGGAACAGATACAAAATCCTTTTAGCTAGATGTCTTTATTCTTTTTCTTATTTTGCTTCAAGAGTCCAGTGAGGGAAGACAAAAGGTCTCAGAAAGGTCAAACCCCTTAACTGAGGCAAGGGAGCAAGACAGTGGTCTTTGCACTGCAGTTCCACCCAGTGCAGCGGAGGCTCTGGTCAGGGCAGGATCACAAGCAACTTAGGATCTCTTCACACCAGAAGACAACTATATGAAAGAAGTGTGAAGTTGAGGCCTTTCATCATTTCACAAGGATGAGGAGCTCAGGCAATAGATAACATGGAAACTCAAAAGCAAAAGCAGAGCTCATGTCTGGGTGGTTCATGCAGCTGCAAGAAGTTCCACATGGGCATGCACAGCTTTTCTCCTTGGCGGGGAGTTTGAGGGCCCCAGTGCTGCTGCAGTATAAGAGAGATCTGAGCTGGATGAGGAGATCAGAGCAATCTTGTAACCTACCATGAAGTACCAAGGGGCTCATGAGACGGCAGGAAAGTGTTCAGGGGAATATGAATTTAGGAAGAATTGCCTCAGCTGCTGTATCTTACTCAGTTTCTTCAGGCAGCAATGTCAGATAACGCTTTTGACAAATGTTTAAATTTCCTCTTAAAAGTAATTAGGCTTTTTGGCCTTCTTCCTCTTCTTCGAAAGCCTTCTGGAATCTTTCTGCTCTGATGGTTTGAAACTGTCTTCCAATTTCCAGCCTAAACCTATTTGTAACTAGTTTATATCTATTTGTCTTTGTGCCAGTATTATCCCCTAATTTAAATATTTTTTCCAGCCCTAGTGTCAGTCCCTCGTGTCCCCTCCTCTCCTTGATATATTTATAGCAAGCAATCATATGCCCTGACAGCTTTCATTGTGCCTCAATGCACAAACCAAGCTCATACAGAAGATGTCAATGCAGTGCAGTGAAATTTGGTGCAGAGAATCCTGAGCTATTGCTGACTCCAGCCGATCTGTCTACCTGTTGTGCTGCAGCAAGACCAGCTCAGGGCCAGAAGCAGTTCATCCACTTTAATGCACTTTGAGATAATAAATACAGCCCATCAGCACCACACTGTGATGTGCAGCTTCTAGAGCAGATAAAGTCCATGGCGGCTCAGGGCTTTCAGCACTGCTCTTCATTGCTTAGTGCAGACATTCGCTAATCAGGCTCGCTGGCTTCTTTCCATACCATCCTAATGGGATGCAGTCTTATCCTAAATCTCTTCCGATTTTACCTTTTTCCCAGACTGTGACTACTTCTACACCTTATGCCGTGGTCCAGATATGATCTCCCTTATGTCCTGCCCTATGGCCATAATATTTGTCACTGCCCGCAAAGACTGTGACTGTTAGCTTGAGTTATTTCTGTGACTGCATCACACTGGTGAGTCACAGGCATCCTGTGCAAAGCTACTATATCATGGAGCCACTTGCTCTTCCCGTCTTGTGATCAGCTCTCAGCACATCAGTAATGAGGATGGGCTAGAAGAACAGGTCCGTTTATCACCCAGAACATAAACTAGGACTTTTTCTTTTTTTTACCTCCCTACATCATGGGGAAGGGGAGGCAGAGAGAAATGAGCCATCATTTTAAGAGTTAGTTTTCTGTGAGACAGCTCCAAGGGGTGCCACGGTAAAGATGCAGATTTGGATGTGAATTCTTTTTCTTGGAGGCAGGTTAGAGGATTTATATGCCAGTTCTACCCTTTCCACATCGTTTGACTTCCATCTATGACCAAACAGAAGAAAATAAAAAGCCCTGAAAAGGGCAAAGGAGAAAGGATGAAAAGTTCATAGGAAACCTTGTCTTTATGGTCTTCCAGAGGTAAAATATCTCTAGCATTTATCAAGTCTTGTTCCATCTTTGCAATCAGAGAGTTTAATTCTGAGTGATTTTTTTTTAACCTCTGCAGTTGAATTATATTTCAGCAGCCGTGCTTGGGACAGAACTCCAATGACAAAATCAGCACTATATTCTATATGCTTCTTTCTGTTTGAGCCATAGAAATCACATTTATCAAAACCAATTCTCACTTTAGGTGAGCAGAGCTTTTGGAACACAAATAGCACTATAAAGAATTTTAAATCTTCAGTGGGTGGGGTAGTATTACTCTTTTTTTGTTCTGTTTTCTTTTAAAATATGAACAAGTGAAGCTCAATGAATCAATGTCATTTCCTTTTTCTTTTCCTGTGTATAAATGAAGTACTGTGAGTCCATTTATTTTGTTTGCTGTGTGATTACTATTATTGGCAAAGATTAACTTCAGGCAGGGGTCAGGGAGTTATCTAAGTTATTAATAGCTTGTGCAAAACAACATTTGTTCTAATGAACAGGACATTTGATTTTAAGTTTATATACATATTCAGCGTTAGGTTTAAACTATGAGTTATGAGCTGCTTCTACAGAAAAAAAGTAACTCCTGGTACACAAAATGTCAGACTGCCTCATAGCAAATACATAAATTTGGCTAAACTTAAATCAAATACAGTGTGGTGGCTGTATTGCAAAAAAGATAGATGACTGTTTAAAGTGGTCTTTCACCCCTTGCCAGTTGGCTGCTGAGAGGATTTGCAGCTGAGCCCATGAGCAGGCTCGTGAGAAGTCTGTAGTCCATGGGTACAAGCTGCTCAGTGGAAGGCAGGCCTGTTGCTTTGTCCTTCACAAAAAGACCTGTGTTAATCTGATCCTTTCTAATCTCAGTGAGGGAGGCTTCTGGTCTTCCATTATTTTATGGGAAAAAATCCCTGGCTTAGGAATATTGGCAGTCTTCATTCAACTGATGCATTAGAGGGGGCAGAAGAGGGACTTTTTATAAATTCTTTACTGTTAAATGCTAAGCTTTAATACTATGATTCCTGTCTCTGGGACTTGAATAAAGTATTCTGTATTTTATTATATGACAATGTTTTAATTAGAATAATTTTATTTATTATATATCCATCATGATTTTTCTGCAGTTTTCCCTCATATATCTGTCAATTCCCAATTCTGTTCTCCAAGTTTTATGAGGTGTCTTCAGTAGTTTCAGTATTTCCATTCGCTTTTTTTGAAAAAGATGCTACATTCAGCATAGATTGGTTTCGTTACACACTGTTATATTCTGAATAGTGCTTGAAAAAGGCAGCAGGGGAGGGGAGGGAAGGGGGAAGATAGAATGTGTTTCAGTACAAACAGATTGATGGCCTCTGTAAAATTATAACTCCTAATTCTTGATTTTTTAAATATATACAATATTTATGGTCAATGGGACTGCATTTTCTTTTATGAGTTCTGATACTTTTTGTATATGCTAAGAAATTTTTTCCCCCAGGCTACAGATGTATTTATCTATAAATTTATGTTGAATCAACCCTGCAAAGTATTGACTTGTATGTGAAGTTTGCTGAGGGTAAAGTATTATTCTGAGACCATATATGACAACCTGAGACCAAATAAAGCTGCAAAATTATGGTTATTCACCTTATTTCTAATGCTTGCTTTGTTTCAGTTATTAAATTTTGTGTCAACATATAATCAGAAAAATATATCTGAGATGTAAAAGAAAATTTGAGATGCTCCAATCCAAAAGCTGTGTACTTTCTTATGTTTTGCTGAATTTCAGTAACAAATAGCCAGATGAAGGTCTTAAGTTCCATAAGAAAAAAGTTGCAAATCTCATGCATTTGGAATCTCTTCAGGCAATCTCTCTGCTTTGTGCATTCTCTCTCAAACAGTCCCTGGGCCCTAGCAATTCAGGTATGATATTTTTATGAAAGCATTTTCCTACAGCTGTTTAAACTGATGGCACTGTTTGCTAATTTTTTTTCAGCAATAACTTTACCTGGAGCATAAACCTCTTTTAACACTGGCTTGTTTGTTTTGTTGTTGTGATTTTCTCCTAATGCCTTGCTCTTTTCAACACTTTCACACCCAAGGATCCCAGAACATATAACCATTTCCACTGGAAAGAGACGACTTTTCAACCAAAGAAGTATGTTGGTGATGTGTCAAAGCTTATAGTCTAAAGTCCTCTTCCTAAACCTATTCATGTTTGGAACTGATTGTCAAGTACTTTTGAGACAACAGAATCGGTTTCCAAACCTGTTTCAGATAAAGGCCTCCTCTTTTTTCATGAAGAAAATTACTCAAGAAGGAAGAAACTAAAGTATACCATTTCTTCTAGATTCTTTTATACTCAATGGCAGAAGCCATTGTGTACAAAACACGGTTCACTTTAAAACACTAAAAATAACTTTTCCCTTTATTTTTAAACCAGTTCCGTAATAGTTACAATTAAAAATGAACATTTTGTTAACAGATTTCCCTAAATATCAATAACATTATTTTGTGACATTATTGTGATGTTACCAAGATGCTTTATAAAAAGTAGGGGCTGTAAGGTAAAAAAAAAAAAAATTTATGTGCCAGTTTTCTAATTTCATGCCTTTCCAAATTACAGTAATTGAAGATGTCTCTGCTCAGTGCATGGCATTTTAAGTCATGAGGAGGCAGAAACTAATCCACTCACACTACTGAGTTTTTGTGTGTATCTGGGCAGATTCTTTCCAGTCTGGATATCAAGTCATAGCCCCAGACAATGTTCCTTTGAATAACACAAAGTTGTCTTCATCGTTTTGTTTTCGTTGGCAGGCTTTTATACCCCCTCAGGCTAAACCAATTCCATGAGTTGGCAGAGGCCAGAGGCAGCAGATCTGATAGTTCTGGCATTATCTCTTAATGACCCTTTTGTGGGCTATCATGAGTCATCTCCTATTTTCTGCTTCACCCATTGCAGACAATTCCAAGTAAGAGGCACTTAAATCAAAATATTTGTATAGAAACCACTGGGTCAGTCTACAGAATTATCAAATTATTTTAGAGGAGCTCTTGGTGAGTCATAGCAGCATCAATGCATTGATGAGTCTGACAGAAATCAATAGCTCTCTGCATCTGCTCAGCAATATGTATAAATTGTCATTGTAGACCCCAGAACTGGGGCCAAAATTCAAAATTATATGTAAATATTTACTTTAGTCTTACATTTGATCTTGAAAATGTAATAGTTCATCAATATCTTAGAGGTTAGTGAGAGACAAACAAGGATAATAGCTATAGGACATGATCCTAAAAGATTGTTTAGCATACAGCAGTATCTCCCTAAAAAGCCAGGATGGGTTGCTATCTCATGAAAGGGACCATGGGAGGAGTGGTTGAAAGAAGAGTTTGGATCCTTTCTTTCTCCTCATAAAGTTTAATTATTGATTTTGAAACCACTGAAACTTCAATAATATATTAAATCTGCTGCTTCTTGGCCAAAGGAAAAGAAAAGCTCCCTGAGCTGTGCTTGAAGGGCTACCATTATGTAAAAAATAGTTATTTACTCCTGCCTCCAGGGGTTTTTGGTGTGCATGTTGCCAAGTAAACCTCTAATGTTATAAGTGAGCACTTGCTGTAGGATACTGATAAATCTTATTGTAGTACAGCCTCTCCTCATACCGTAATTTTCAGGATATATGGAACAGCATATGTATAACAACATGGTATGAAAACAAATGTCATATTTTACTCTTGTCTTTGGCAAACAGTGTAAGTAAGCAAGAAAATTTCTGTAGTCTACTTCACCAAGGCTACAAAAGTTAATCCCAAAAGAAAGGTTCCCAAAACGTGAGGCGGAGGTAAGTGGATAGGTCCTCTGAGTATTCCACAAGTGTCTCTGTTGCTTATCAAAGACATCAGTCTGGCCGGTACATTCAGTACTGTGGAAGCAGACCTTTTCTCTCACCCGTGCCTGTGGATGGCACAAACACACAGACACACACACCCCAGAGCTTTGTACAGCTCATGTGTTACCAGAGACAAAGAACCAGAGAGCTCAGTCGTGTGGAGCTCCGAGGATGCCTTATTCCTGAAGGCGTCCAACAACGAAAGACGCCTGAATGACTCTGAGTGGTTACAGATACGGAGATGCAGGGCCAATAGGGTTGGGGAGAAGGCGGGGAGATAAAACAACAACCAACGAGAAGAAGGGAAGGGTGGAGTCAGTGATACAACAACAGCCAAGGAGAATTGACATATCTAGTGACAGACCATCCAATAAGCACTCAGGGGGTGTTTCCTATCTCAGAGTTGTCCCACCAGCACGGTGCTGCTCTGGGATGCCTCAGCTCCCTGGTACTCTCAAGATGGTTGAGACCACTGCAACATTCCCAAACTAAGGATCTCAGCTCCAACTTCAGAAAAGTAGGTGGGATGATAAATCACGTATCGATTGGATTTTATTTTGGGAGAAAGTCAATTTAATTAGACAAGTTTGGGATCACATATTGGTAACATAGGAATAAAATTTTTCTCTAAGTGGATTATTACCAGAAAATGCTGAGAGACCACTTCTATGACAATAAAAATCAGTTTGCAAATTTATTAACACAGTGTTGCAAAACTACTTGTTTCTCTTTCTTTTTTCTTCCTTTCTTTTTAAAATTGTTTTCTTAAGATAAATATCAACATATCTAGACAATAGAATTTCATGATAGTATGTTTGATGTACTCATATAAAAATGTACGTCTGCTATATAAAAATGTTATATCAGGATGCAAGCAAACCTGATATTTGATATGACTTCATATATTGTCACATTTCCCTTGTAAACGGAGGATGTCAATTCTTATGGCTCCAAGGGAATTCAGTTCAATTCAAGTTTTCAGTACTTAGAATGAATGCCTCTGGTTTTCTAGACATTTATTATGAAGTGATAGAAAGCAGATATCTATTATTGTTGCAGGGTATTCAGCCAACAAAGTTTCTCAGTAAAAAGTGGTGCTGGTGATGTAAGCAAAGTGATGCTAGGGAATATTCCTGGGCACTGGGACTGAGCTACTTTCACTGCTCAGTTGTTATGTCCTACTTATGTTGTTAAATGATTGTTTAAAATGATCCCTGGCACATACTTGGCCCAGGCTGTCTCTAAAGCAGTTCCAGGTGGGATTACAGAGTGTGCACTGATCAGGGCCATTGACCACAAGGAGACAGAATGTCATCATCTTGTTCTGGAGAATGAAAGAGTGTAGTGATATGTGTGAGGGCTACTCAATGCCAGCTTGTCTTAATTCCAGAAGACAATATCGGGCATGTTTAATTTAGTAGGATAGATGAAGCCTTGGAGACATTTTCCTGTGTATTAACAAAAATCCACTTCAGAAATCAAAGGCTTAATTAGAACCAAGGCATTAGTTCAATTTATCCCTGTCTATGGGTATTTTAATGTGTTTACAATAAACCAGTGCCTCCCTTGTCAGTTTTGCAAAATGTGTCTTGTCTTATGGAAACATCGGGTCAGACCTTTCTTATAGGGAATTATATAAGTTTGAGTTTTGTCTCTCCTACTGCCCAAGGGGCTTGAAACATTAAATCTGTTTGGATATATCAAATTAGAAGGGTATCTTTCACTCTTCTGGAAGATGGAGCAGCCTGTGTTATCTGTTTGGGAGCAGGAAAGTCTTCTTTCCCACTGGGACAGAAGATAAATAACCCTATAGATGACTCTGATAAATATGCTATCTTACCAGATTTGGGATATGATATAATAAAAATGCAGTCATGGTAGACTTTATAAACAATTTTTTCCCTGGTCCCATTGGATCATTATCGAAGTATTTTAATTACTCATCTAGGGAGATAAGTAAATTCACTGGAAAGATGAAGTAAATTTCAAACACATTCCTTTTCTGCAGAGTGCAAAATTACTTTATGACACTTGTTATCACATTAAAACATTATTACCAACTATACTGTAAATCTTTTCTTGCTTAAGTTGTTAAAAACGTGCAATAATTTGATAGCTTACTCAACAACTTCACAAAACTACCTCTTGGGCTGAGTCCAGAGGAGGGCCAACAGGATGATTAGAGGGATGGAGCATCTCTCCTGTGAGGAGGGACTGAGAGAGTTGGAGCTGGGAGAAGGCCCTGGGGAGACCTTAGAGCAGCCTTCCTGTACCTAAACAGGGTCGTTGTGCATTTTGGAAGCTTAATGTGGAAAGAGAGCTAGTACCTAAATCTCCTATTCATGCCACTGTCTTATGATGTGTTACAAACATTTTCATTTAAGAATGGCTTAAGATCAGCTCTAACATCACAGCAGGCTTGTGGCTAAATTAATATCTCAGGTGTCTTGAAATCTGAGAAGCAAGTTACAAGCTTCAAGCTATCATTTTGTCTTAACCAGACTATTTTTTGTGTGTTGGAAGAAAACCTGAGTGGGAACAGTTATTCAATTGAATATCAAAGTCCTCATAATTGAAATTTTAAATGAGCACAACCAAGAAATAAACCAGTGTGTGTTATGAGTGAAGAGTGTGCTAGTAATTCTGACATAACTTTAAGTGTTTAGTTCAGAGGCTATGAACTCAGCTACTTTCAAGCAGCATTTTGTCTTAATTTCTACTTACTTTCTGGAGGAGAGGTACACAGTGGTTTGTGGAAAAAACATAGACATAAAAAATAAAAATAAAACCAATGAGCTGGGGAAATTAGGCTTTTACACAGTAGATGGTTTTTAAATGTTTATGGTACTCACAATAAGCTCGAGCTCTCATCAGCTCTTATAGGACGCTGCTGTTAGCAGTCCCCAGCAGCAGAAAGAGTAGAAGCACTAAAAAAGAATGGCTTTTGGCAGCGGCAGCCTATGGAGAGTTTCCCTTTCCATGGCAGAGCCATGGTCCCACAAATGCCAACAACCTGAAGCAGACAAAATAATCTTCTGCCATTCTGCAATTCAAAACCTTTGTTGATGTTACCTGTCCTGTGACCAGCAGATACTGAGTAATGGGAATGCAATATATCCAGTCGCTATCTATTTTCCTCACCTCTCTAAGGCAGATTGAAAAGCAATAAGGGATGGTTAGTATCGATTCCAAGCTCACTTAGAGTGACTGACAGCTGGAAAGTCAGATTCTGTCTGCTTTTACTGTAGGGGAGCATTTATTCATTGGTATACTTCATTAATTAGTAAGTTTTAGTGCCTCTTCTCCTATATATTCTTAAGCCCCTTTGCTTGGGAACTGTACCACATGTTTTTCATTTATGGCATCTGCAATGGAAGCAGCTAAGGCAGCAAATCACAAATGTTTGAGATGGGGAGGGTGGACATGAATGTGCAAATTGATTTGATTTCCTGTTTTCTGCAATGTACTGTAATTTGTGCTCTGAATTAAAGAATAGATGCACTTTCCTGTTGTCAAACATACCTGCCTTAAGGATACAATGACATTTACCAATTTCTCTCCTGTATATCTGAGCTGCAACCCATATGTGAAAAGCACTGTGACAACTCCATTAGTGAGGATTCTAACTGATATTTTTAAGATGTTTAATGGTATTCGTGGTGGTGCTATTAATGGAAAACATGAAATTCTTGATAGGTTCAAAGATGTGTCTACTGTAAGAGCTCAGCTTTTGTAAATTCATTTACAACAACCAAATGTTATTTTTGTCAATTTGAATGCTCATGTAAATATCGCCTTTTATAAATGATGAGATTGAAGCCCAGAATAAATATAAAGGAACATGCTCCATATAAATCTGAAAAATAGCAACATAAGTCACAGAATCAAGAGAAGTCTGGTGCTCCAAATGATGTTCCAAATTAAACATTTCTTTTTATTAAAGTATGTTTAGTTCTAAGATTTTAACTGAGTTAAATAAATAAGCCACCTATAAAAATCATCACAGAATTTTCATCTACCATGTCAGTACAAAAGAGATAATAGAGCAGGAAAGAAAAAAGATAGAAAAAGTATTTCACAAATATATGAAGACAAAGGTAATTTATTGCAATATAAATTAAAAATTAAATCAAGCAACAATGGAACTGTCACAAAAAGTTCACATAGTATCTGTTGATGACCATGGCTCCCAAAGGGAGGCACAAAAATTTTGACGTCTTTATTATTGCTGTTTTATGAACCAACTACCAGAAAAGTATACTTTTAATCCCCTTTTGAGGTAGAATCTAACACTGAAACATGAAGATTTATATATTGCTGAACCTACATCAATGTACAATTTACCTTTGAAACTCGATATATCCTTGGTCTCAATGTCATTATGTTCCAGCTCATCCTGTTGTGCAATTACTCATTGCTCAGATTTTAAAAGAAGACACGTTGGTGTGTTTAAACCTTGTTGATCAGTCCTATGTCTTTAGAGTGTAAGACAGAGTAAAAACTCCCAGTTTATCTTGTCTAATACATATTACTTACACGTATTTTGAGCTTTCTTCCTTCTTCTTCATTGCATTCATAGGTGGTAATCACAAGTTTCCATACCTTAAAACTGAAGAAAATAAAACTTCCAAACCCCAAAAAAACCTCTTGTCAAAAGTGCAGTGTCAATATTGTAGTACTAATCACACTTTAATGCTACTCTGTTTAATTATATTACTACTTACTCCTTTGGTACAAAGGTCTCTTGTCCTATTCAAAGCACAAAATGAAAGTGCTTAATGAACAGCTATTCAACATTTTCTTTTTTACTCATCATTCAAAGTCTAGTTCATGTCTTATTTACTGCATGCTCTTAAAATCCACACTGAAGAGAGAATTATTAAATCTCCTGGGGTTTCCACTGTTACCCATTAATACAATATCTGAATACTTCTGAAATACTAAAATATTTGTTTCCATAAGATACTGAAAGATTATTAACAATTTTGTGTGTTTGCAGAGAGCAGATTGAAGACAGAATTATTAGAAGCAAAAATTGTACACTGTCATTTGGCGGCAGTCTTTCAGAACAGTTTAATACTTTCCACAACTGCAAGTGCTCAGGGCAGAACTCTCTCACATCAGTCACAAGTACACGCACTCAGAAATTTGGAAACAAGCCACTGACCTAATTTTAGAAACCCAAGATAAAAGTTGCTCTTAATACAAAAAAGGATTGCAGAGGTTTCAGTGGCCTTGAAAGAAAGGTATCAAAGACAGAAAGAAATCAGTTCTTCACTCAGAATTCATTTGCTTCAAAGATAAGACCATCCTTTCTTTACCAGCAAGGTTATCTCATTTGTACCATTTCATTCCAAGGCTACAGCTGAGGAAAGCATCACTTCTGCAGACAGCTTCAGTTCCTAAACAGCACTGTTTTAGTGCCATGGGCTGAAGCCTAGCAGGAGGAACTGTTCAGTAAGTGACATCTCGACTGCGTATGCCCAGCTGTAACTTATTAGATGATTCTGGTAGTTGCTGGGGAAAAAAGGTGAGCAGAGATAATTGTCATGGGAGAGGCTTCCCCCCAAAAAAGCTGAGTCATATCTTCTCTGCTTTAATGGTTTAGATTTTCACAGTAAAGGAACAGAGTAGCGGAGATGAATTCTCAGTGACTTTGCATCCATGTAAAATGCTTAGGGCAGGACACGACACCAGAAGGTTACAGTGAGCCAGGTAACAGCAGTTCATTGGCTTTAGGTGTAGAGAAAATCAAAGAGATTGGCCTGGGGTGACAAGATGAACAAATATTTTAATAAGATGCACTTTTTTCCCTGACATTAATTTTTCTGACTACATTTCTGAAAAATATATTCTCCTCTGAATCTCATCTCATGTAGCAGAACTTTATGAAAAGCTACAAGTATATATAAGGTCTTACCACATGTTCCTTTAGCTCTATAAAATTTTGTCTGTATATTTCTCTGACCTATTCCTTTTGCTAATTTTTTAAACTGCATTCTGCATTTTTCACTCTTCACTGTGGTATTCAAGATTAGTCCTTAAGAATTGTTTGGGGAACACCCTTCCAAACAAAATATTCTCTTTTTTTTTTTTTTTAAATTCCCTGCTAGCAATTTTACTGGCCAGAAGGCATTTCTTTCTTCCTTGCTAATATATACAAGGGTTCTGACCACTAATCCCCAGATCCCCTTGATTTCCCTTATAGCTTCATATGATTAGAATATCCATTCCCAAATCTTTATCATTCTCCTGCCTTGTCCCAAGGTTTTAAATTTTTACTGACTGACAAAAATTTTGAATTAGGGTCAATTTACCTGAAAATAGCTAAAATAATTCCTATCATGAGCAATATATTTGTAAGGTCTCATTTACTGTTTGTTTTTTTGTTTTTTTTTAATTACTTATTTTATTATTTTCGGGGGGGGGTGTTAGCATTTTTGGAATTGAAAATTATGTGCTGCCTTCTAAAGGAATTCTAACATTAGTATTTTAACTTTTAAACTGCCAGCAGCCACTTCATGAGCAACTGGTGTAGAAATGGAAAACTCTGGGAGGGCACTGAGGAGAACAACTGAAGCAGGAGATGCAATTAGTACTATCCATTATTACCATTAGAGCATACAATAGGAACACACAGATTTGAATAGCTTTATGAAATGCAGGCTTGAATCCTGATATTCTTGCACTTTGGAATAATGAAAATTGCAGACCACCCTTACTTCCAGGGTATGAATATAGGTGTCACAAAATTGTTTAATTCAGACCTACGAGGAAACATTTTGGTTTGGGCATTTGAGGCGTAAACTCATCCTTATTACTCACAAAACTTCAGGATCCTGGAAATTTTAGTACATATTCAAACTGTAAAATTCACCGGGGCTTCACAGCTTCCAGGAAAGTATACCAGGCTTCAAGTGTAGCTTAATTATATGCAGACTGCATAATGGGACTGGTCAACATGTATCACCTTTCCCCATCTGTTCCCCCCTTTTCCTTACCAGATGTCCTAGTTTCCACTGGAAGTAAATCAAGATATGTCACAGAGAGAAAGACGGTCTAACATGTCCATGCTCAAAGTAATAAGAGGGCAGGAATTGAACATCCCACTTAAACAACAGCATTTATACATTTGGGTGCAGAAATTAAGTTGGTACCTCCATATTTGGAAGCTCTGGCACCAGAGCACTTTTACCAAGCAGGTCTTGCAGAGTTGCAGCAATGAGCGATCTGGCGCTCAACTCTTGGTTGCCCCAGCACTTAGCTGAATTTCCCTGGGCTCTTCATTTATATGTAGTAGGAGCATGTCAATAAGGTTGAAGCATAAGGATTTTCATTTTATTCTTTATTCAGATGAAAGTATAGTGTATCATTGCCTAATTAGGTTGTGACTCTCTAAGTTGCCTTGTTAATTTCTGTATGAATAGAAGGACACAAAAAGGAGACCTCCCAGGATTTTGTGGGGAAAATATGCATCTTAGGCTACAGCAATCTGGGAATTCTTAAACGAAACTAGAATATCTCAAGATGTCTGTTCTTGAAGAATGGCTTTGCTATGGCCTGCATTTCTTTCTGTCTCCTTAAAAATCATCTCTGTTTCCATGGAAACAAAAAAACAGAAAGATCAGGGAAATTTGATAGCAGAGAAGAAAGCTGTTTGTGTGGTAGTTATGTAAGTGCAGTAAAGACTCGAACAAGCAAGTAAAGAAATCAGTTTTATAATGGTAGGCAAATCATAATTATAAACCCAGAATAATATTCAGAAGATAATCCTGACTAGGGAGAGCAAGGAAAAGTCATTGTTACAATAGGACTATAAAACAAATGTGATTGTGAGGGTTCACCTCATGTGTACCTAGACAAACTACTCTTAATTGCATGATTTGAAGAATAAAATATCTCCTCTTATTCTGTAGTTGTCTTTACTACCATGTAAACTGCTTGCACAGTCATAGCTCAAGAGATGAATTACTTATTTAGAGGCGTTATTGTAACATGCCATAGAGTTGCTTCCATTGCATTCCTAATCCAGCAGGAAGATACCTTTATACAGAACTTTAATATTTGGCCAGTGACTTGCTGAATAAGACTCAGTTCCCACTAGTTTTCTTTGGGTTTTTTGTCAAAGGAAAACTTTTTTTTTTTAGTTTCTTGTCATTATGAACTGTTCTGTGCACACCCCCACCCCTCCGCACACCCCCACCCCTATGCATTACTTTGCTGTCCGTCAAGCAGCCATTAGGTCTCCCCGATGTCCATGGTCTCCCATTATCATCCAAGGAGCTGAAGCGGATGAAACCAAAATCGTCAGAATGACCAGCACAGTCGGGCAGGTGAAAGTTAGTGAAGGAATCTGTGGAAAGAATAACACACAATAAAATATCCCAGGGTTCAAGTGTCTGATTCAGCAGTGTTGGCTTTTTCTGACACCCTTCTGCAGCACATGGTATACCTGTACATGTTTTGAAGATCAGAAAGAGCAGTATTTAATTTGGTAGATCCACTTGACATACCTCTTAAGTAAGTTTGTCACTGAGCACCATGAGGACCAAAGTGGGACTCTGACCAAACTTGATCCTTAAAAGGCTCTTGACAATTTCCCCCAGAGGCAGATCTTTTATTTCTAGAATTAGTGTAAAATTATGGTCTTCGTAAAGCTTAGCTGCTCTGTCAAGTTGCTTTCCTAATGTAGACTGCTGTGCAGTACTACTGTGTGTTAAATGGCTTTCACACTTGGACAAGCAGAGTTTAACTTCCCTCTTGGTCTGATAATTTCCAGTTTGGTATGTGGAAAATTCCATGCACGTGGCCTACATGGGTTATGCTTGTAAAATCAATTAAGTTTTTTTCTAGAGAAACTTAACAAAAAGTTACAGGCAAGCTGTTGTATTATTAAACAAGGATTAGAACCCTTTAGATGCTTCTCAAAAACTCTAGCAAGTAAGTGATCATCTATCTTTCATTAATTGATTTTATTAATGAGAAGAAACATGCACTTAATTGAGGATACACCATAAAGCTCTTTCTACACCTTTTTGTAGAAATTACAGACTTTTCTAATAGAAGAAATAATATTTTTTTTAATCTTTTCTCAGCCATAATAAATTATATTGTGTTACAGAATTTATATGTTTTATATATTTACTGCTATCCAGGTGGCAACCTCATTTTAGTCTATATATAAAAACATGTTTTTGCATGCTCTCTGGGTATTGAAATTAGATTTTTATCCTGGATATTGCAACTGACAGTTTTCAAGGGCAAAAATTGTATAACGTGTAAGAAATTGCCCATTCTTTGAAAATGAAATGCAATTCTGAGTCAATGAAGCTGAGACAAAAGAGTAAAATCCCTGGAAAATTGTATTTTACAACAGTTTATCTCGTTGTGTTCTTCAACAACAAAAGTGAAGTTGTCAGAGAAATGTCTTATATCAATACAATTTGTTCTCTTTAACAAGTATTTTCTGCACCCCTGAAATGCATTTAACAGTAATTATATTACTTATTCACAAAGCATTTTTCATTGTTGAATATACTAAAAAATGGTAAACAGTGGTTTTCAGCATTAGCCCCTCTATCTAAACATTTTCATTGAATTAGCTGATGAACATGATATTTCATATATTTAATGGGCAAAAATCATTCTGTTGTACAGCAGAGTCGAGAAGACTGAAAGATTATCTACCCTGTGAAAAATGACCTCCCCTCTCTGCTCTACCTCCCAACTCAAACAAAGGAATAATTGAATCAGAAATATGTGCATTTAACAGCTACATGTAATTATTGTCAAGGTACCTATCCTACACCAGGCTTGTAGCTGTTCTAGCCACAAGTGCCCTTTTGAGTTTCCTGGTTCCTGAAGCACAGTCACACATAGGAAGAGTCATGAGGCTGGAGCAAGGAAAGCAAAAGTGACAGCAGGATGGGAGAAAGCAAAGCCACGTTCCTTTGTCTGGATCCTGAGTGAGTCAGTGCTACAGTAGACAGCAAACAAACAACCAACAAGTCCTGGAAGTTCTGAAAATCGTGTATCTCATTTTGAGTAAGAGCTCTAAGAGAGAATCTGTAATGTTCTTCCTTATTTGGGCCTTATTATTTCTCTCTGGCTACATAATTTTCCTTGCTTAGGACATCAGCCTTGAAAGAAAATGTTCATTTTTCTCATCCAAGAGTAAGTTTGAAAGCATTCAATAAAGAAATTATAGATATAATTTCCCATCTCCCTGGGCAGACACAGAACCTTGATTTACTGGGCAAGGTAAATGTTCTAGGCAAGCAGGAAGTCATGCAAACAATGTATTGCTTCATTCAGTTCTGGTTTTCTCTCAACCACAGTCCACAATTGCTCAGTCCAAAATTTGAGATCAGACCTATCATTAGGCTGTGAGGTGAAGCCATTTAATCCATGAAGCCCTGTTTGGGTTGTACATGGGGACAACAAATTGTGAGCTTCCTATTTGTAGTAGCCAAAACTAAAATACTTACAAATGCACCAAGAATCTCTTATGCAAATAGTGTGCAGACACCTAAATGGCATTTATCTGATTAGTGTCCCCGATGAAAGACAAACAAATGCCAGATGAGGAACACTTCAATTAGCTAATTATTCTTTGGAATCACAAGTGCATGTAATATAACATTCCTGGAATGTCAGAGAGAATGTCATTGTTTTCTACTACACTAATGAAGTGTCTGAAAATAAATTGCTGGGAAGAATTATTTATCTGCAACTAGTTCAAGATGTCAACAGTTTGAATTCATGTCTGTGCATTCCCTTGTGGAATTACTAAATCAGTGTATAATGTCTGGTTTTCTGTATGCTAGATGGGAGAATTTTGCAGTGCTAAATAGAAATCTCCATATATTTAACAAAATGCCACAGCAAATCAGAAAAGATGGAAGACAGAACATCTGAAATCCCCTTCTATTCTAAACTTATGTGACTACAGAGAAACTGTAGCTGTTTTCCACTACTTGTCTTTATGGCTCATAAACCTTTCTGGACTTCGGTACTTAGAAGTCATCCCTTTAAGATATATCACAAAGATGGTTAAATTGTCCTCCAAGGAAGTTTAGAGTATTTTTAAATACTGAATATTGGAATTCCATCAGACTCTTGTATTTCTAATGAAAAGACACTGAGAATTCTATTTTAATAAATGTCATGACTCGCTGTATATGTTGAACTGGGTGATTAACTGCAACGATATCTTACTGATCTTAGACGAGGTGCTGTCTGTAAAGGAAGAAGAGAATGAGGGGAACAGAAAGATTTTTCTTTTCATAATATAATCACTAATTCTAGTATTTTTTTCCTTCATATTCAGTGACAGATCACTGTTGAAAGTTCCATCAGTCAAGATGGAATAGAGACCTCTCCTTCTTTTTCACTACAGCTTTGCGCGTTTCACTGCCTAGACTTACCCTCTAAATAGATATTAGAGGGAATTCTTGCATCACAAATACCTGGCTCTGTACTTGGTTCCATCAGAAACTTTGCTTAGGAGAGATCTACCTGTGTTGCAAACCAATAGCTCAAGAGTTCATTTTTCCCTCTTCTGGATATTGCCATCTCCAAGAACATAAATTGGAATGGCTTGTCACTTTTCACAAGTGAATAAGCTCATGCAGATATTGTCAGATAGCTAGAGAATTTGGGATTTGCTTTGTTTTTCTGGTCTAGAAGTGTATATTCTTTTGGGAGAAGCTGCCAATAATTTAGCTGTGCTTACTATCTCTTAATGAGTCAGTGACCATACATTGCCAGTTTTCAATGCAACAACTAAATAAAATGTGATAAAGCTTCCCATTAAGTTTTCTGGATAATAGCATAGCATTGTTGCTTTGGAGGGGCTATATGGATGATCCTGTACAGATAGTAAGTGTTGATGGATTTTTACAGCTGTTGTTAATTTTAGACAATTTCTTTTCTAGCTAAGGAGACTACTGTATGCTCTGCTTCAGGATCTTGCACAGCATTATGCTGAGGTCAAAGGCAGAAATACAAGTGAAACTTTAGTGAGGCACTAACAACCTATATGACTGAGATGTGACAATTATCTAGAAAGAAGTAGGTCAGGAACTAACTGCATAAACCATTTGACAATGCTTTTAATGCAAATGTCTTTGATAATTAGTCATGTTACGACAGCATTGTATCTTGACTGATTTTAAACTGAGGATTATGTCTCTGTGTGTGCACACACACATAAACATATATGATTTCAGCACCTAGTTAATGATAAGTAAAATACTCAGGGCGTGCTCTAACTAGCAACAAAGAACCAGACAAGGGAACTTGAATAAAAGTGATAATGAAATAACAGATATTGTATTTTTTCAAGAAAGGAAGAAGTAATAACAGAAAAATGAAAACCAGTAGATTTCAGGAAGACAAACTTCAATAAACTTTGAAAGCTGGCAGCCTCTCAGTTGAAAATCTATTCAATGGGGACAAGAGAACTGTCAGATTCTTAAAGAAATGATACCAAGGTCACAAGTGCACACCCTCCTAATGTAGAAGAAAAATAGGCAGTGGGTGGGAGATGAACTGGACCATGACTACTGCTTTGACTTCAGAGAAAGAACAAATTCAAGAAGTAAGATACTCAGAGCAGAAAATAGGTCAAATGTGAATGTATGGCATGGAAATATGGAGAAAAAATAAAGTGCTTGGATGTTCATGTTTATAAGTTAGTGGGAATGGTATAGTCTCTACCGGTGTTATGAAGGAAGTTTAATGACCTTTTTTTACATTAATCCTTAATAAAATGCTCAGTTTTTATCAATTGACTTATAGAATTAATTCCCCCATTAAACGTTTAAGAGCTCAGCCTTCACTAAAGAAGATTATACAAGCACAGTGAGTGCTTGGGTGAGATGCTTTTAAATGAAGCTGTCTGGAAGAATCCCACCCCAGGATATGCAAGAAATAGCAGAATTCTGAGTTCTCATAAGCCTTATGGGTTATCTTTGAGATCTCGCACAGATCAGGTCTCAGGAGAATGGAAGAACATTTCTTTCTATATTTGAATAGAGGAAAAGGAGGAAATATAGGCCCGGCCAGCACTCAGTACTGCTACAAATGATAAAAAACCTAATTGTGTGTCACTGAAAAGGAAGAAGGAAATGAGTAGCAGACAAGATGGATTTGTCAAAAACAACATATGTCAAACCAATTTAATTTCTTTCTGTGACAGGGCAGCAAACCCCATGGACAGGGAATAACCAGTGGATGTCACCTATCTTGAATTTAGGAGAGATCTTGACATAGTTTCACAACAGCATTATAAGTAAGCTATTTGGTGTCTAAAGAAAAATATTGGAAAACTGTTCTTAGAGAATAGCAGAATAACAAAATAACATTGAGGTTGGAAAGCACTTCTTGAGATCATCTAGCCCTCCCCATTAATCTCCCCTGCTACCTCCCTCTCCATACTCAGGCAGAATCAGCTAGAACAAGTTGTCCAGGACTACGTGTAGGGAAAGATTTAATATCTCCAGAGGCAGAGACTGCACAACCTCCCTGGGAAACCTTCTCCAGTGTCTAGTTTCTCTCACACATTTTTGCTCAGATGGAGTTTTGTGTCATTTAGTTTGTATCCATTGCCTCTTGTCCTGTCAATAAGTGCTACTGAGAAGTCTGGTTCCCTCTTCTTCATTGTCTCCCATCAGATCTATAAACACAGTAAGCTCCCTCTGAGTTTTCTGTCATCCAGGCTGTAAACAGAATGTGAAAGAAGCTCTAGTCCTTTCACCACCTTTGCGATACTTTGTCAGACTATTCACATCACAGATGTGTCCAAGTTGCTAGGGGGCTTTAAGTTTCCCTAACTTTGTTTCTGCATAGAATCATACACAACCAAGTTCTGAGATCCTGTGTCAGTCACATTGCAGAATAAATCTCAGCTAAGGGGAAAGAAAGAAGAAACTTGCAGGACAGTAGTTGATGGAAACATTACTGTCCTCACCTTATTTCTGTACTATTCCTTTGCCCATAAAAATTAAGTCTCCATGCACTTTAGCATTTAACTCTCCTCTTACCCGGCCTGTATTCAAAAATAGTTTGTGAGATTCACCATTCCACTGTGCACAATCCTATCGTATATTTACAGATGTTTAATACCATCTCCCTGTTATTCTATAAAATTGTTATGTGTTCAGACTATCCAAAACAAATACCTTTTACTTGAACTAAAACCCCAGCTTATCTGGACCATGCATACAAAGCACTACTAAGGTACAGGGATTTTTTTTTTTTTTTTTGTTACAAATATAATGTGCTGAAAAATGACTTTATTCCATGACCTTTGTCCCAGTCCAGAAGCAGCTCTAAATCTACTCCAACTCATATATAAGTTTATTAGAAATATATTTGGAATAAGTGCAGCATGATTTCTTGGGGCCAAATTAATTTTCTCTGCTAGAAGAGGTAATTTTATTGTAAAGCATTAGTTTACATTTGCTTAGAGACTACGAAAATTTAGGATTAAGATATGCAGATGAAGTTTCTAAAAATTTTTATTGGCAAAATGTTTCTTAGAACCAATTTCAGACATTACTTGACCACTTGGTTATATTTATCTCATTGAAAATTAATGAAAAATAGGAGAGGACAAAAATTAACAGAAAACACCACTTGCATCACTTTCAGAAGTTTTATCTTACTTCTTTATCTGTCATTAAAATTTGTTTAGAGATTATAGAAATTCTTTGTGACTATCAAAGATAAGGATATATTATATTTTGAAGTGAATTTAAAAAAGAATAATTTTCCCTCTCTGCTTAAGTATTATGGTATGCTCCATATATAATAGGATCTATGAAAAAATAGGTTGTAGTCCTATTAACATCACATCACAACTCAGTATCAGCTGTCTGATTTCTAACCAATGGTATTACTTATAATAAATGCAAAATTCAAACAGAATAAGGAAGTGTAGGGCATGTGGAAAAAGGGAGAGGCCACTTGGGAGGAACATAGGAATGCTGTCACAGTGTGCAGGGGTGTGACAAGGAAGGGTAAGGTCTATTTGGAATTAAATCTGTCAAGGGGTATCGAGGACAAGAAGAATGAGGGTTTCAGGGAAAGCCAATGCCAGTACAGTTTTAAAAAGGGCATGAAAGAGGACACAGGAAAACAGGAAAATACAGGCCAATCAGCCTCACCTTCATTCCTGGAAAGGTGATGGGGCAGACCATTCTGGATGTCACCTCTAAGTGTGTGGAGAAAAGGAAGGTTATCAGAAGCAGTCAGCATGGATTCACCAAGGAGAAATCATGCTGGACCATTCTGTTAGCCCTCTGTGATGGCACAACTGGCTGGGTGCCTGAGAGGAGCGCAGTGCTTGACTCCAGCAAGGCTTTTGACACTGTCTCCCATAATATCCTCATAGGCAAACTCCAGAACTGTGGGTTGGATGAGAGGACAGTGAGGTGGGCTGAGAACTGTCTGACTGGCCAAGCTCAGAAGATTGTGATCAGCAGTGCAGGGTCTGGCTGGAGGCTTGCAGCTAGCGGTGCTCCCCAGGGACACCTGAGGAGTGTTCCTGCAACTCAGCTATCAGAGCCCTGGGTGAAACGACAGTGCATCCTCAACAAAGCTGCTGGTGGTATGAGACTTGGAGGAGTGGCTGATACACCAGAAAGCTGTGCCACCACTCAGCAAGACCTGGACAGGCTGGAGAGTTGGGTGCAGAGGGACCTGGTGAATGAAGGTCAACAAAGACAAGTGCGGGCTCTTCCCCCACACCAGGATGAAACATAGGGTTTTCTTTTAGACACTTAAATGTAGAGATTTTAGATAAAAGTTCTGTTGAAATCAACTAGAATAGCAAAAGACACAGAGCTCAGTTAGAAAGAAATTAATGATTAAATGCAGAGTAGCCTTTGATTATCTGATATTTACTCAGCTGTGCTTAGAATAGACAATTAATAATCTTAAGAAAAGAAGTTCAAAGGAGAGCTTAGACAGTTACAAATTTTGCCCAGATACAACCTATTTAGAAGCCATAGAAGAGAGCATTGGGAATTTTCCAGGGTCAAATGTATTGTCAAAAAACAGCGAGGTAAGAAGGTCAAAATGAGGAAGATCTATTTTACTGCCTCAAAAGCAACCCTCAGACCCATTTTTAGACCACCGACCCAATTCCATTGCAGGAACTGCGCATCCTTAATGACTTTTTGCTAATTTCCATATGAAGTGGGGAATGGGAGGCGCTTATGCTATGAATATGTATCTGTATTTTAATTATGCAT
Organism: Origma solitaria; assembly: GCA_013397895.1. Lineage (NCBI taxonomy): Eukaryota > Metazoa > Chordata > Aves > Passeriformes > Acanthizidae > Origma > Origma solitaria. Next base: position 256,739 of record VZRL01002478.1, on the reverse strand, counting down.
TATTGTTATAGATAAATAAGGTCTGTGTTGCATTGTTTCTTCGGAGCTGTACATTTGGGAGCTATCCGTGCAGCTCTCCGGCGCTGAAATAAACATACGCTTTCTAACCTTAACAAGTTAGAGAGTCTTTGTCTGTCTCAGGTGCATATCGATATTAGATCTAAATCCACATTTTAGTAATGCAAGGACAACTGCAAAGCAGCCCTGTGGAGGAAGATGTGGGGGTCCTGGTGGACAAGAAGTTGCTACAAGCCAGTAGAGTGCCCTTGTGGCCAAGACAAGGAGTTATTGGACAGGGTCCAGAGGAGAGCTGTGAAGATAATAATGAGGGGACTGAAACATCTTGCTTTTGAGGAGAGGTGGAGAGAGCTGGGCCTGTTTAGCTTTGAGAAGACTGGGAGGGAATCATATCAATATATACAAATATCTTAAGGGCAGCTGTCGATAAGTGTTGTAATCAAATAAAAGTGAAGACGACGACGAGACAAAGGGCTTGCATGAGGGGGATTCCTCCCCTTGCTCTCCTTTATTTAGGGGAAACGGTAGAGGTGTTTGGAATGGAGAGTGGGGAGGAGAAAGCCCACCCCACACAGAGTGTGGGGAGGAAAAGCCCACCCTGCCCCCCTGTCCGCCGCTTGTATGGGGAAGGGGTGATCCAATCAGGGGAGACACAGGAGGAGGGGGTAACATACATGAACCAATAGTAACACAAGAGGGAGTGACACAATTCAAACTAACCAATGGCATACATAACGATAGAGAAGGTTCGGGAAGAGGGGCTGGATCCTGAGCCCAGGGCATGCCTTACAGGGGCGGATTTCAGAAACTCATACCCCAGAGCCCGCCCAGGCAAGACTCCTCCTTCTGAGGAGCTGGCGCTGGCCTGGGAGGCGGAGGCAGCATGGGGGCGGACCCGCTTCAAATAGGATGGGAACAGAATCTTTTAAGTGGTGCCCAGTAAAAGGAAAATTAACAGCAGGTACAAACTGAAGTACAGGAAGTTCCGTCTAAATAGGAGGACAAACTTATTTACTTTGAAGGTGACAGAGCATTACAACAGGCTGCTCAAAACCAATCCAGACAGGATCCTGTGCAATCTGCTTTAGCAGTGGGGTTAGGCTGGATGATCTCCAGAAGTCCCTTTCAACCCCAGCCATTCTGTGATCCTAAGGTGGTGATAAATTTTCAAAATCTCTCATTTATAACTTCTGTATTTGAAAGTCTTTCACTCTTGACAGAGTACTGTGACATGTAGGTGTTGCCTAAATTTTCAAGAAAATTTTGTCCTTGATAGCATATTGTTATAATTACAGCTGAATTCAGTTACCAATATTGACACCACGGAAGTTCTTCTGCATGCTGCTAGTTATTTATAGAAAACTCTTTTTCAAACAAGGAAGGCAATAAATAATAACATGAGTAGATTCTTATTAAAAAGTGGCAGATCTGTGAACATGCACTGAGTCAGAGTGTAAGCTGTATACTAGTTGTAATTAAATGCATAGCTACAATTGAACTTTACCTGTTGTGTTTTCACCAAGCAAATTGTTATTGACCAGTTGAATGTCTGTAGTGGTTTCACAGGCTAAATGTATAGAGATTTTGGGTCTTGTTTTGAGAAGGGTCTAAATCAGCATGATTTTGTAGGATTAAATTATTTTTTAAATAAATATAGGTTATTTTCAGCCTTCAGAGCTCATGTGGCATGTATATTAAACTGAGGATGTAATAAGTTATAAGGAAAATGTGTGCATGTGAAGAAAACTCTTTGTGCTAATTAGTTCAGTTTTTGATGATTGATGTCTGCTGCTATTTTTGTACCAGTCATTTTTCTAGGGTTCAATTTCTTCCTTATATATATATATATATATATAAAATTATCTTCATATCCTCCCCTTCTATTATACTTTACTGATTAGTATTTCCCCTTAATACATGGTTCTTCACAACATTAATATTTCTTAAATAAAGAGATGCTATAAAGAGAAAAATACAAGTAGCACTTTGCATTTATTACTAGGCTAACCCAAGTAGTGTATCTGTTTTTTTCATAGAGAACGGAAGCCAATTTTCCTGCTGAATTAAAGGAGAAAGAAGATCAATATGCTGAAAAAGGCTATAAAATGCTAGTTTTTCTCTAAAATAAGCAGTAATGGCTGCTGCTGTGTTTTCCGTTCACATTGGGGAAGCACATACTTACAGGCCAGATTATTGCTATTTTAGATCAAATGAAACAACAAAAAAATAATAAATTTGTAAGGAAAATGTCTCCAAGGGTACTTGGGGAGAGTGTCATTGCTGCATTGTGTGAGTATTCACAGTGAAAATAAATCTGTTGGGGTTTTGGGGGTTTTTAACATGGAAATTGCTATATTTTTATTTTTTTTCTTCAACTATAGCTTCAACTGTAGCATTCCTCTGCTTTTTGTCAGCTTGACTTATGAAGGGGTAAATAAGGCAACAGGGAGTGTGGATAATTACCTTTTAAAGAAAAAATCCCTTTAAATGCCTTCAGGTATTTAATAAGTCTTCAATACCTTAAAGAATGCTTCAATTTGATCCAAAAATTTGAAAGTACATACATGGAACTTTTTTAATAGTATGTCTCTTGTAAAAGAATATATATTGCATTTCTAAATGATTGTATTATTAATACATGATGAAATGGCTGTTGGTATATTAGTACTATACTTAGAAAGCCTGTTATAGCTTTATATTAGTGTGAGAGTGAATGTGGGAGCTGAACTAAAATTGTTTTTTAATTTATCTGAAAAGACAGTGTTTCTCCAAGAGAACTAAACAAAGAAAAATCTTACAGAGTTGGCAGTAAGGAGCAAATTAGTGCTCTTTGGTAATTAATCTAAAAGGAAGATAAATACCTCAGTTCAAACATTAAATAAAAATATAGACCAATAACTATGATAAAATAAAATCTTCCTTTTGCCTGTTTGTTTAGCTTTTTCAGCTAATGTCAAGCAGATCTTTAACACAGAGCACTCTCAATTCATTTAACTCAACAGCACAGGCATTGGCATTCTCTTGACTGCCTGGGTGACAGCAGGCTATGAAGCAAAACACATGTAAACATGGACTACTTTCATATATGAAAAGCCTTTTATAAACTTTTTAAACACTTACAGAAATTTTAAAATAGTACCTCTCTGTTTTTGCAGTTGTGTAATAGAATAATAGTATGAACATGAAGGTGAATTATTTAATTCTTGAATTAGTTCTTGAAATTTGCTACTACAAAGCTATTTGTGTAAGCCTGAATCGTAAGTGCCTCGGGATGATTCTGGAGTACACAACTTCTCATCTTTATCAGTTTAGGTGTAGGTGGCAACATCAAAATGACTGGAAATTGCCTGATGCACCTTGTGAGTTGCTGATTTTTATGCCAGGCCTTGTCTAGTTTTTCCAGTGTCCACTTCCAAGTCTGTTTTTCATCCACCTGATCATCTCAAGGAAAAAAAACAGAAGAAAATTGTTGCATTACAAGCAACAATTTCAGTTTTTATATTGGTAACACACAACAAGATCAGTAAACATTTATTTCTTAGCACTGGGACTTTTTTAAGAGTCCACTGCTAATTAGAGGAGTTATGTTAAAAAATTCTGATCCAGGTAGCCTTACAACCTTAAATCTGGCAGCTGGTCTGGTTTTGCTCTGCAGCTTCTAAAGATAAGACTTATGTTGCTATAAAGCTGTATCTAAGTGCTGAACAAGATGATTAGGTATTCATCAGACTAATGTATCATCAGACTAAGGTATTCATCAGTCTATTTATTCTAATAGCAACAAAAATTAGCATGTTATAAGGGAAAACAATCCTCTACGGTTAATAAATTCAGTCTTCCATAGCAAAGAAAAAAAACTTAGACAGAAAGAAGACTATTAATTGATTCCAGGCAGTTAAAAGTTATTTTGTTACATTCATTAAGTTTAAATAATAATGACATGACATCACACAAAGAATCTGGGCATCGCAACACTTTACTGAATTTACTATACAATAACGTTCTCAGTAAAATTACCAGAGATGAAAATAATTTCTACAAAAAAAAAAGCCCAGAACCAAAAACCCCGAAAAACGAAACCAAACCAACAAACAAACAAACAAAAAAAACCCAAACCAAAACCCAAAGAAAAAACCTCACAGACCCCCTCCCCAACAATTTAAAGAAGAAACAAAGCAAAAAACTTCGCACCCCCAAACAAACAAACTCACAAAATTGTTTAAAGGTAAGTTTAAAGGAGAAGTGGCTGGCAGAGAGCATATAATGGACACATTCTCAAAAGCTAGAAGGAAACATGAATAAAGAAGAGCAAAGCAATAAGGTGGGAAGATTGTGGAGACCGTTAGGACAGTGACAGTCACAAAAGGAAATGAAAATAGAAATATAGACCAGGATAAGACTGTGTGAAAATTTTAAAGATAAGAATGTCCTGGAAAACAAAGTGCATTACACTGAGACAACAGCCATCCATAATGAGGTTTCTGGAATGAATAATGGCATTTAAAGAAAGGCAGAGATTATGCAGCATTCTGAGCACAGAAGTTGACATTCATGGAAATAGAAAATTATGTTAATCAAACTCTTTGAGGAGATAAGTGACTCAATCCTAACATGGATTTTAATCCATTCTATAACTGGCATCAAGATTTAAGCTTTAAACTGCACTCAACTGAGGTTTGTTAGAAGCAACACGGCATTAACACACACACTCTTCCACATGCACTCTGTGGAAGAATATTTGTATAGAAGTAATGAGCGAACTGTCTCCTGTTTCCCGTGGCTATTTTACTTAGAAGGTTCATCTATTTCAAAATATGCTGAACAATCCATGGGTAAAACTGCATATTACTGAGCACTTGCTTTTAATGTTCTGATTTCCTATTTTGCTCTGTACTGTGGAGAATTCAAATTAATTGTGACCTGAAGTGCACCCTCAGAATTTGTCAGCATTAAAGAACCAAACTGTGGCCTTTGGAATGGGTCTTGGATCCTCAGTACAGAGCTGAGCTATGTTATATGATGCAAGATGAGAGCTGTGATAGCTTTTATGATATTTCATCCGTATCATGAGACTCCTCCATGCAGTAATCTACAGGGTTTCTTTCACTGTCTGAATTACACTGCCACATCTCTGTGCAGTTTTGGTCATCACAATTGTTCTATTATATATATTTTTTAATGTGATTGTGCAGCAACCATGATGTTAAAGGGTATATAGTTAACAGATTACCCTATTTAAGTGCATTTGCTATTGCAAGTGCTTGCAAGTTTATTTTGTAAGCATCCTTGACTGAGGACATACGCGGTTTGGATTTGAAGATGTCAATGACTTTTCAGGCAGCTAAATTTACATAAGAGCGTAAACATTTACATAACATCATCAAATTTACATAAGATCATCATCATATGCAGACCATCTCCGCCCATAGACTCAAAGCTCCCATGAGTCACAAAGTTTGTAATAAAGTTTTGATTCTGCTCATGGCATTTTTTCCTAGATTTGCTATTCAACTAAATTTGTATCACTTGTACTGTACCAAGAAGAGAAGGCTGATTGATTTTCTGTTCAGGTCTCTGCAACTTCATCAGTCAAATAGACCAGAATAACTTTGTCTTGTACCTTTCCAAGCAGTTGTCAGTTAAGGGATGCCGTGATGATCATCCTATGATGACTGATTTCATTTCCTTGCTCACAGATGTAAAATGATAACATCTTTGAAACCTTTTTCCTAGGCTCCTCAAATAAAGAGCACCAAGCTTTCTTGCCAGCTTGTGCAAATCTTATACTTTGACGTTTGCTATTTATTTGTTAGCTTTCACAGCTGCAGAGATACTCAGTGATCTTGAAAACTGATCAATTATTTGAAACAGTTTGTAATTATCTTGCACTCACTGTATACCAAATGATCATTATGCTTATTATGTTAATGACTAACCCATTTTTTCCAGAAGCATTCTGTGACACTTAATATAAGCCATTTATTGACATTGCAGCAGAAATTTAATTTTCTGACTACAGACCATACACAGCCTTGAATTCATCAGAAGCAAGTTGAAAGCTTTTTTGTCATCTGAAAGCCACAGTCATTCAGGTGGCTTTTTTTAACAACTTTCTTTCATAAAATTTTATTGTCCATTTTTTGGAATAAAGATGTTTTGTTTCCCCTGCAGAGAAGTTGTACTTTATTTCCTTGGATTATTTAGCATTCTGGAAATCTGGGCAGATAAGCTGAAGACTAGGTGGTAACTATGAATATTCTGTACAGAAATGAGATAGACTGGGCAAAAATATGACAAACAAACAAGAAACTCTGTACTGAATCCCTTGGTGTTTTGGGTTCTTTTTTCAGCTTGTTTTGTCAAAGACATTGAAAAAAAACCCAACAAACCCAAACCCACAAACCCACACCACATTTGACTTGCTTTTACTGTGCTGTTTAAAATCCTAATTAGTAATTCTCTTTTAAACTCTGTGTTTAGTGGATATATTAAAGCGCTGAGTTTTGCCACCCCAAGACAATGGTTGCTTTTTTAAATCATAGCAGGAAATTATGAAAGTAAACTATGGAAGTTATTCAAACCTTTTGGACCTCTCTTTAGTCATTATTTCATAAGATAGCTATATAGCATATTGACAGTAGTATACTATCAAGAAGCATAAAAGGACTTTTGTATCTTTTAGACAATGTAAAAGGAATTAGAATGAGCAAGAAATATAGGAACACGTTTAGCAGTATAATTTTTGCACATATTGTTCTGATTTAATTTTTAGTAATTTCCACTTTCTAAGTGATAGCAAAAAGATAAGTAAACTGTAGGTCAAACAGGAAGAAATACAATCATACTATTGGTCATGTTTCTGCAAAGAGTTACATACAGATTAACTTTAAACAATTTGAGCAGTCCCACAGCCAATTTCACTAGTGTTCAAATATTTATGAATTTGAAATAATTTTTAATAGCTATTTCCAATATTGATGGGGATGAAAGGAGGAGGTAGGAGCAGGAGATCACTGGAGTTTCCCAATAGCTATACAACTATAGCTATATATATTTATGGCTATATATATACACATATATATAGATATATATATATATATATACACACACACACACACATATATAGCTCTCTCTCTCTCTCTCTGTATAGCTATATATTTTTATATATATATATATAAAAATATATATATATATATATATATACACACACATAAAATCTCCACACATCTTTTTAAGCTTGTATCACTGCATTAACATTTTCAGTTTATTTTTTGCATTCATCCTTCAATAATTGCAATCATCTTCGGTGGAAAGGAAAATGCATTTAAGTTCATTTTTTATAGTATAATATAGCTCCAACCTCACACTAAGTATTTGCAGCAGTGTGGTGGAAGTGACATAAAAGAAGGTTATATAGTTTGAAGGGTATTTTATTTTCAGGGAGGCTGTATTTATTACCTAACTTTCTCTTACTTGTATGAAATAACCTTCTTCTGTGCATCTTAATTTTAAAAGGAAAGTCTAGGCCTGAGGCAGAATCTTGAACAAAAAGTGATATATGACACATTTTATCTAAAATATAGCTCCAGGAGACTCTGGCTGGTGGGTACGTCTTTGAATCCCTTAATACCTTCCTTGGATCTTTCCTTTCACTGAGAGGGAACACTTGGGTATCATCATGCCAGCTATCCAAACACCAATGATGAAATGGACAAGTGGAAACAAAGCAAGCGGTGAATGACAGTTTATTCGTATGGGCCTGATGCCATGCTCTCTCAGCCTGTGCAGAAGTTTCAGTGTCCTTCCATCTGTCCTCACCCCGACAAAAACCCCAACTCTGAATCCAGGGGAGCAGCTTCTACAGAACTTCTTGCCATCAATATAGACAGGGCACAAATAACGTTTTGATGGAACCATTTAAATCAGTGTCATCTATTTGACTGCATTTTCTGTTTCCATCTCTCTGCGAAATATCTCTGTTTTAGGGCTGTTCCTAATTCAGAACTAAAATACAAAGATTCAGTGTTTGTAGGAGCTAGTAAGAAAGCAACTATATGTTAATCGAATTTTACTTTAAGACAGTGCAGTTTTAATTTAATTTAATTGCTAGGGTAGATTTACTTCAAACAATAGAAATAACGTTCCTTCTAATGGAGCTTATATTGTTTATTGGTTTCAAATCTTCTACAATCAGTCACATTTTAAGGATACACATGATTTGTTTCTGTGCAGTTCTGAGCTCCCTAAACTGCCATTTAAGTTGCTGAGAATTAAAAACATTCTACACCTTAAAAGACAGAGTAGGTAACATCTCTATACATTTGTCCTAAATATATTCTTTTGATTTAGGGAGATTTCACCACTAGAGTGCCAAATGGTTGCTCTCGTGGAATTATAAGGTTTTCTTGTCTGAGTTCAAGATAAGAAAATCAATGTTGCAAGGTCCTTAATTGTTTAGAAATCTTGATGATTACATGGTGAGTTGAAGTATTTAGGCTAGTGTCTACACAAAAGTCAGTTTCTACATTCTCAAAATAAATTATGCTCTATCATGCACTTCCCAAAATAGCAATGACATGGATAGGTTTTCTGACCTGTTGTGCCTTCTTTATATTTCTAAACGTTAATTTTATTATTTTAATTTTTAAAAATATTCATAGGTATCACTTTGTGAACAGCAAACTGAGCCTTACCCCTTCTTTTCTCTCTTTCTTTCTCCTTTTTTTCTTCTTTTTCCCCAGGCAAAGTTTATGTGATTAAAAGTTTTTTAATATTTGGAGTCTATTTATTAAGGTATAGGCTTTTGCTACTAGGACTACTCGTTTGAAGTTTTTTTTAAAGGTTTTAATTTTAAACTTCTAGGTTTGGTGCTTTTTATGCTGTGATTGAAAAACAAGCAAACAAATGGCAAATCAAGCATTTAATAGTGTTATTGCAGTTAGAAAGATCAAGGTGGTAAGAAGTATCTTTCTAAGGAACCAGCTGATACAGTTGTAAAAGTGAACAATTTTCAGGCTCACTAACTTTCAACAGGTCTGGACAGACAGATAAAATAAGCAGCTCTGTATAAGTTGAGAACAAAAACATTAAGTTTGGGAAAAGAAAGCATCAAGCCTCTCCAGAACAACGACAGAGACAGGGGTTGGCATCTCCTTGACAACCAGAAATGAGATGTCAAAGATGGAGAGGTATTTTTTACAAAAATTGTTTTTACTATTAACTGTATGTTTAAGTTCTAAAGATTGTAAAAAATTAAATTGGTACACAGCAATTTCACTGCTTCAGTGTCTGTGTGTTAATTCATATTTCTGAAAGAAAATGATTTGCTTATGTAGGATCCATGAAAACTAGTAGGAGTATTGTGCCACTTGCAAATTCTCGCAGCAATCAACTCATTAAGAACAGAAGCACACAAAGAACAAATAAAGACTGATTTTCATACAGCAGCTATGCTTTCTATCTCAACTTTCAAAATCTTTAAGGGAGAGCTGCATGGCAACCTCAGTAGATAAAATGGAGAGTAGAATTTTATTAAATGTTAAAAAATCTATATAAAATGTTAAAACATAATGTAAAAGATGCTGAGACTGGAGATACCACAAGTTCTATTTCTTACAAGCTGCTAAAAGTTCTTTCTTTCACAAATGTAAAGTTTTTTTCCACACCCCTGCTGAACCTGTCATCTTTTTGCTTGTGTGTATCCCATTACGCCATGCTATCACTAAATAATTTTCTACCTCAAAGTGTATAATGGGTTGACATAATTCACAGGTTGATGTTCCCAATCTGGGCTTGGATTGGCTTGATTATTTCTCTTCCTGTCAGAACTAGTGTGTGGTTCATCATAAGAATTTGTCCATTTTCCAAATGTATCAATTGCTCAACTAAAGAAATTATTTCTTAATGCAAACCTTACCTTAACTATATTTTCAGAGATGTCCGAGCATGCATTCAGTTTACTTAAACATTTCCAACTAAAATGCTACTATGGTCCTGCAGTCCAGTGGATCGTCTGGATGACAAAGAATGACAGGCAATTTTTTAAAGAAATCTACATAGAGTAGGCAAAAAAATTCACATAGTAGATACACACATTGAAAATAATAAGCTGTAAACAAGCTAATGTTCCTTTACAAACATCTTGCAGGTCTTTTGACTAGTTTGTTGAAAAACATTGGGTATGTTTTCATACAACCAGCTTCAGTCAAAAGAGTGTGAATGGTAGGAAATACTTTATACTTGAATAAAAAGGGAAATGTAATTACATTGTTATATACACTTAGTTTATATCCAGTCTTGAATATTTATGTGCTGTCCCTCTACTTGAAATGGTGAAAAGGTATATAAAGGGTAATAAATGATGATTGAGGGACGGAGGTGACACCTGTACTAGGAGAAATTGAACAGACTGTGACATTTCATCTACGAAAAGAAATCACCAGAAGAAGGCATTATGGAGGTTTTGTGTTGTGGGATGGAAACAAATAAAGAATGGTCATTTTTCTTCTAACCATACAAGAACACAGCAAATAAAAGGGTCAGACACCATGTTGGAAACATAAAAAAGATAGTTTTTCAAACAGCAAGCAGTCAACAGCTGAAGTCCTTGCCAAGATGTTTATGGTCCAAAAGCATAAAGAGGTTCATAAAAGATTAGATAAATACACGGGAAACATACCCTGGAAAGTACTATTAAACACAGATCTTTTGGCTGAGGCAGTCCCTAAGCTGCAAATTGCCAGGATTTTTCATTTCTTTGCTGTTAAAAGGAGGTTTTCCTTAAGCAGTGCTGACCCCATTCAGAGGCAGGATTCTGGGAAAGATGGATCTTTAATCTGACCTAAGGCATCTATACATATGTACTTACACTGTCCTGAAAATCTCCAGCTCAATTTGAAACTGTAATTTCAGCAAGTACTTTGATGTTCTGCCAAGCTCTAAACATTTTGCTAAAGTATTACCTTCTACAGTAGAATTTCACCTTTTGTGCTGCAGAGTATATTCCCTTTTTCCATCTCTATTTTTGACTGAGACACAGTTTACACTAAAGCAGAGGTTATGGCTCCATTAACACATAGGTCAGTTTTATTTAAATGGCAACATTGAGCCGTGACAGGTGAACAGTGTGTTGCAACTGGGTCCTTCTACTCAGTAAGATATACATTTCAGTTGAAACCTATCAGTAAGTGTCATAATATCAAATATGATAGAATGACTTCTAGCAGCCATCCTCATTAAATGCAAAAAAAAAAAAAAGACATCAAAAATAAATGGACAGTTTCTCCACTGCAGGATTTAATAAAGTGAGTATCACACTATTGAATGGGGGAGGGGAGGAGGGAAAGCTGTCAGTAAATGTCTTTTTATATATATATAAAAAGAACACTTCATATTTTGCAGAGGGAGACTATTTGAGTTACGAATTAAATGTTCTCACTTGGGAGACAGTATTCCACCAACTCCTAGCACAAGGTGGCTGAAATGGATGTCCCAAAATTCAGCTGGGTCTTTCTACTTAATGAAAGAAGAGATCTGCCGAGATCTGCCCTGATCTGCCCCAGTGCTCTGTTGACTTGGGTCATGATTACACTTGCTCACCAATTAGACCTCCTTGTCCTGAGCTGACAGTCAGCACACAGCTTCATTTTTTCCCTTTCTTTTTCCTTTTTTTCCACAATTTCTACCCCCGTTTCCAACAAAACAAATTTAGCTTTTTTCCTACTTGTGTACAAATAATATTTCTTTGATAGTCCAAAGTTTTTGAATGAAGGCAAGTGGTACAAATAATTGGGGTTTTTTTACTGGGCCAAAAACTCACTGTAGAAGACCAGAGAAAGAAAAGAAAAGAAAGGAAAGAAAAGAAAAGAGAAAAGAAAAGAAAGAAAAGAAAAGAGAAAAGAAAAGAAAGAAAAGAAAAGAGAAAAGAAAAGAAAGAAAAGAAAAGAGAAAAGAAAAGAAAGAAAAGAAAAGAGAAAAGAAAAGAAAGAAAAGAAAAGAGAAAAGAAAAGAAAGAAAAGAAAAGAGAAAAGAAAAGAAAGAAAAGAAAAGAGAAAAGAAAAGAAAGAGAGAATTTCTACCAAACCTGTTTTACAGTGGTAGTGAATGTAGGAAGCTTTTGCTGTTGTAGTGTACAATATACTAAATTCCAACTGAAGGAAGTCATAATGTGCCATTAGTCAGGTATTGTCCATTTTTATGTGAGGGAAAGCATTTTTGTTTGGTGTCTCTCTCCCTTTCTGATCTTACAGAGGCTTGTATTGCTCATGGGGTCCCAGGACAACTGGCTGTGCTCAAGTCAATCACCACAGCCTGTGCCATGCAAATAAAAGTGAATAATCAAAGAGCCAAAGGTAGCTGAGTGCTGAGTACTTGAAAAAAAGTTCCTTCTGAACGTCTCATTTCTGAAACGGCTCACATTCTCTTTGGCAATGCAGGCACTTTTCATCGTTTGTCCAGTCCATGAATTATTTGAGCAGCTTAGGTTAAGACTTCAGTGAACACATTACAAATGCAGTTATAGTATTTAGGTTATATACATATTTCTATGTGGAGGGAGAGAAGTTATCCCAAGAAATCACAATACATCAGGATCACACTGTTAAAAAGAAAAGAAAAAAAGTCTTGTTTTCCACTTTCTGTTTAGTGCCAGTGACAGTTGACATTTAAACATTAGGTAATATTTCTATCAGAGCCTAGGTAAATAAATAAGAAAGAAAATTAAAGTATTTAAATATGTCTAACAGGAAAAAAGTGGCTTTATCTGTGCAACTCAAATTATTTAAATTAGCATACTGTAACAAAGCAGTACCTTTCAAGATTACCTTTACTTTCAGAAAAATAAATTTACTTCTCTAGACTACAGAAAATGCATGTCGTGGTTTCAATTAACATTTGCTTTTCTCAAGGCCTATTTTGCAAGGTTAGTGAAAGCCGTGTAGGCACTTAACATGCAAGTCATTAAAACGGAAGTACTCAATAGCTTGTCACTGTCTGTCCACAGCCTGTGAAGAAACACAATCCAGGTAATTTCTGAAGGGTCTTCACAGAGCTGGTGTATAAATCTGAAGAGATCAACAGTGATCCTTGATTCCTATAATGACATTTGTCAACACCAGGAGAGTGAATTTATTAAAAGTGAGCCCTGGGAAAACACAGAGAACTAGGACTGATAAGAAGACCTTCCTTTAATACTTCATAATTCCTTACATCTTTTAAACTGTTGACAACCAAGTTGAGGCTTGGGATGGTTCTTTAAGCTCAGACACAAAACATGCCTTATTTATTACAAAAATTCAGCATGCCTTTATAAGAAAAAAAAAAAAAAGGTAAAAAAAAGAGAGAGGATACTCACTGCTCTCTTATGTGATCAAATTCTGGGGGAAAATTACATGGAATTAATTCTGGATTATTTTTTTTTTTTTAAGTTTAATGAAGAAAAAACAATCTCCAAATTCAGCATAAAGGATCCTTCTGTCTCAGAGGAGAAGGATAAACACAGTAAAACCATAATCTCAAGGGACTGGTGCTCTTTGAAAAAGCAATTTCACATGACATGTTTTCCAATAAAAAGCATAAGGATTTCCTTCTGCTGTAAGCAGGAGCATGCAGCAACAGTGCCAGGCAAAGAACTACAAGGAACTGATGTTTTATTGGCGTGTAAAGATGAACGAGCATGTCCCTAACCAGGTACTTCTCTCTGGAGTGTATCCTCTCCTTTCCTAAGGGGGAAGCTGCCAATCCTGCTGCCATCTGCTGGCTCGCATTTCACACAGCTGCCTTGGTTTAAAACCTTCATTTGAAAAGGAGAATCTCTCAGCGGGCACCTGTTTGCAAACTGCTTCAATCAAGGCATCTGAGCATTAGTTTCTACTAAATGATGCTTTTACAAGTAACAGTTGACCAATTTCTTGACAGTTCATTTCGGCATCTGTCTAGAGGGCATGTTGTGATAACATTTCTCTAATTTTTTGAATGAGTTATTGGAGGTGAAAGCAAAGAAAAATGTGTAAGAAATTTAACATTTTATTGAGATAGCTGTGTTGGTAACACTACTAATCTACTGGAGTAATGAGAGAAGTGAGGATAACAAGGATTAAGTAAATAGTGGATAAAACAATGTATAAACTATCATATAAAAGCTTAAAAAATCATAGGGACATAAACTACAAAAAGAGTATGTCACAAGAGATCTACCATAATCAAGGACAGCCTGAGTCTGTAAGGTCACAAAGTACAGTCTATTCTGTGGGCGTTTATCAATCCAGTCTGCAATTAGTCTTCTGTAAAATGGTTTTGTAACTATTCTGCAGCATGTGAACATCTAAACATGAACAATATGATGCACAAAAAGGAATCTTTCGCTGAAGTTGTACTTATTTATTACTCTGCTGTTATTCTTACAAATTTTTCTAAATGGTTTTGGTAGCTAAAAAGCATACACACGAAAAATACTTACCTCTGTATGTAGTTGCACTGTTTTAGAAATCCTTCTGTTCTTTCTCATGGAGAATAGAGATAAACTGCACTTTCTGTACTTTCTTAATCTCTGTGTTTGTGTTAAGTGCTCTGTAGCTATGACCAATGATATTGGGAGGTAGATTTTTTACTGACCAATGGTTGCTAGATTATTAATGGATATATAAAGAAGTTTCTGTAAATAAAACTCTCTCTTTTCGCCATCTTGGGGGTTTCTGCCTGCTTCCTTGCCAGCCTTCTCTGCCCGCAGCCGCGAATATTACGAGATTCGTCGTGATATCTGTATTTGCAATTGAAATAGAAAATCAATAGTTTTATACTATTTTAGTCTGATTTTAGTAAGACCTCTGCTCAAAAAGTACATTCCATAAATGAATTTATTTCTGATTTATCCTGGACAAGCAAAGATGCAAAAGAAACTATTAGCTTAATGTGAAACCTTGGTTAGAAAACAGGTGAAGATTAATTTTACATTGACTTTGTAAGTGCGTACTGCCCAAGTAGTTTAGTCACACAAGGCAAAGTGCTAATATTTTTAATGTTAATGTGAAATCAATAACAGTTGCTCCTTTTGTTGGAATGGGTGAAAAAATCTCTTTTCAGGAGTTTTGGGATAGTTTAAATTGAAACAGCCTGACTGTACTGCTGCATCATTTATGTAAGCAAACTTTAACAAAGTAGCCTATAGTTATCATGAGCTCTTCAAGCCCAATATCTGCAAAAAGTGCAACGTGACAAATTCATTTTCAATTTCCTCATAGAGCTCAATTTCCTCATTTCCTCATGAGCACCAGCATACATACATCTACCAACCACATTCACTGAGTAAATACAGCAGAAGATAATTTTCTGTGTTAAACAAAAAATTAAAGAACAAGCCTTTCATTCTGGCTTGTTACTGTTTCAGTTGGTTGATTACAAAATGATTGTCAATAGATTAAATCTATATCTCCTGGGATCATAAAGCTGCAAACAACAGCATCATCAACGGCATGCAAAATAACATATTTCTCCTTTTTTTTAAAGACTTGAATATTTTTATCTATGAATAGATACAAACAAGTTGTGAAGGTTTAGAAAACTTTTGTGTGGGCTTTTTTTTTTTCTTCCTTAAATATTATCATAAAATGACAATCAAATGCTGTTTATGCAGGAGACGTTGTGGCCTTGAAAAATATTCCCTTTTTCACTTAGAGAAAAAATGCTGTTTGGGAATGAGACTGAACATAACGTTAACGAAGAGGTAACTGTCAGCGGCAATTTCTCTGCAGGTATCTGAGAACCTGAGATTAAATTTACAGAGATGCCTCTATAAATGGTGGAGTATGAATTCAAAGTTTTGAAAAATTTATTTCAGTCAAAGTAGATAATATCACAGATTAAATCTGTACTTTTAATTTAC
Organism: Origma solitaria; assembly: GCA_013397895.1. Classification (NCBI taxonomy): domain Eukaryota; kingdom Metazoa; phylum Chordata; class Aves; order Passeriformes; family Acanthizidae; genus Origma; species Origma solitaria. Next base: position 240,844 of record VZRL01002478.1, on the reverse strand, counting down.
TTTGAATTTAGTGCTATACTCTAGATGAGGACATATTCTGACTTATCATGAAATTTTGTCATAGATTTTTGCTTGCTTTTAAGACCTTTATTTGTCTTCTGCTTTTTAATACTCAAAACCACCACACAAATTTTCTCCTTCCTTTTCCTGAATCTCTTATTCTCCTAAATTCAGTGACATAATTATGAATATGAATAGAAAACGTGTCAGCATTTCTTCAGGAGGTGAAGTGAGTTAAATGGAGTGAGCCGCCCTGGAAAGGAGGGGTTATTTGGCCACTAGCTATAGTTAAGTGTCCTAGCATAAAAGAATGAAATTGGTATAAGCTATTCACTTATCTCCTGGTATAAGCACACATCAATGGGTTTTGAATAAGGGGTAGGGTGAACGAGAAGAGAGAGAGAAGAGAAAGAAAGAAAAGATGAAAGGAAGGGAGGAAGAAAGGAAGAAAGAAAAAAAGGGAAAAAAGGAAGAAAGGAAGAAGGATTGCCATTTCTGTCTCCAGTGTCAACCAAGCTGATGGGGAGTCAAGGGTCCTGAGGATGCCACCTAGGTTTCATGGTTGTCCCTTTTTACAGGCAAGCTTCCCCTGCCCTGGAGCTGCGTTTCTGTTTTTTCTGCACAAATTAGTTATCATTCACACTTTGTTCTTACAGATCTTTCTGGAAAAGGGTCAGAGTACTTTTAGGGGCTTTGGTGGTCTTGAAACCCCATAATGTGTTTGCTTTTGCTCAACAGTCCATGCCCACTGCTTGACTTCATTCCTGCCCTTGTGTTGTACAGTGTTGTGCTTGTCTCCAGGAGCCAGAAAAAGGACGTTTGTGCGAGAAAATTGCTGCCCTACCTCTGTATGGCCCCCTTCTCCAGGAACATCCTGCTCTTTCTCACAATGTGTTCTTTCCAACAATCCCTGTTTGGTTATCCATGGCTACCCAACTATTGGTGTTTGAGACATACATACTAGCCCCTTGTCTTCTGAGCTTCTGTACTCCTTGGCTGATTTTCTCAACTTAATATAAATCTTGCTCTAATTCTCTTTTGAGTAGTACTTGCCCTAATATAATTTGCGTAAGGCACCACCTTGATTTTCCAAGACATCAAACCTCATGGAAAACTTTACCCACCTCAGTACCAAACATCTCCACTGCCAGTGGCTCACCAGTGCTTGAGCAATGTGTTAGCTGCAGATAGCATAACAAACTGTCAGGGACCAGGAACATCGAACCAGTCACCACAGTCCATGTACCACCTTCTCTGGCATAAGAGGAATCAGTGTAATTATAAGAAAAGGGTGATTTAAGAGTTTGTGTCGTGAGTGCAGCTCTAGGCTGGTAACAAAGCATTAACAGAAGCTTTTTCTCATGAATGTTTTATTTTTGCAGGTACTGAGGCAGCTTGCCTGGGAGACATATAATATTGGGCAAAACAGTTGTCTAGCTCATGAGGATAGAAGAAATTAATAATACAGCCAAAAAAAACTGGCTGAAAAACTGGGGCATGGCCTGGCAAGAGAGCTGTTCGTTATGTGGCTGGCTATTGGCTGCCTCCAGTCTGGGTCCATTTGTTCTTTCTCCATCCTCTTGCGAGCCCTACAGCTCCCACTGTCTTCAATGGCAGTTGATTATGGGCTACTTGATGGCAATGCATCTTTAAAGAGACTGTGCAACACTGATGCCATAATCTGAGATCCATCAAAAGCACATTGCAGTGATGGTATTTCTCTAAAAGAGATAAGAAATAAGATGGTCTCTTTCTTTGTAGTGGTCTGCGTGACTTCCAGTTATATGCAGACACACTATGTGTTTTTATTTATTGTATCATCGATGAAAAACAAGAAGATCTATGAGTAACTCAGAAAGTCAGCCTCTAGTATTCAGCTGCTGATCATTTCAGATAGATCATGACATTTTCTATATCTGACAATAAAAAGAAATGTTGTTAGAAAGAAAAAGACCAGCATCATCCTTTTTGCTGTTTTCATTAAATAAAGGAAAAAGTTACTGTTATGGTGAAGGACTCCAATGATTTCTCCTCAGGACTGAAATGTGGTACGGAGTCTATTTTTTTAGACCCTATGCAGACTGCGGAAGGGCAAAACCACCCAGAAAATAAAAAGCCCTGAAGCACTCAGTTAATGTTTCTTGTCAAATTTTTGCAGGCAAAATTAAGTTACTGTTCTTCTGTTTCTTTTTAGTCTTATTGCTAGGAAATGTGAATGCAAATAGAAAATGGAAGACAAGGGCCTTCCAACAAGTCTCATCAGATTTTTAAATGTATGCCTGTTTATTATTTTTATACTTAGAGGAGATCTCTGTGCATCATTTATTTCACGAGCATACATTTAAAGACAGAATTTGTTTGACATCAGTTCTTAATTTTTAAAAGATATTACCCCAAAATCTTGAATCACCAATAATCTTTGGCCATTTTCTCAGTCTTCTTAACCCTTACCAGCTTTTTTAAAGAAGTGCTAAACTATAATGGAGTTGATTTTCAGACTGTGCTGAAACTGAGAGTGAGTATTAGGCGCAAGATACTTGTGATTTGGGTCATTGCTATAATTATTTTAGCAGCATAATTAAGTCTCAATCAACTGCAGTCACTAAGCACTGTAGTAAACAGTGCAGTACAAATAACTGCTGAAAGTAATTTAGATAATGCTTCTTACAAAATTCTACTTTCACTGTCAGCCTCTCTAATAAAAAGATATTTTCCTGGGAGGCCTTGTTTTGAAAACTATTTTATTCTTTCTAGTCCTCAAATGCAATAAAATTAAACCTTATCTATAGCTAGTCAAGCTTCCAGAGAGCTTGCAAGATAGTTATTATTTGTGCTTACAATAAAAGTCAATAAAAAGAGTAAGCATACATAAAGCACAGAAATGAAAATAATTAACTTCTGCAGCCCAGTTTTTTCAAATATTTGTTTCAGAGACTGCTCCTCAAACACCTCTCCTTTCAATCTTTCTCTCATATGCCTGCATGAAGCTGATCAGAAGGTTGAAATTCAGCCTTCAAGAACGCCTCACAGCAGGAAGAATTTAGCATTTGATCTTTTCCTCTGTTCCATGCTGTGGGGAAAGTTTTCCATTTTATAATGTAAAAGGGTGTTTAAATGGTGAAAGATCTGTACATAATCTCAGAGAAAAAGAAAAAAAACAAACAATTAAACCAATCAACCAAACAGGTTTGAACTCTAGTCAACAAAATAAAGTACTAACTTTTATTTTTTTTTTTTTAACAATCCTTTGCTCCACTCTCTGTTTTTATAAACTATTTTCACTAAATCAATAATCATATCATGGCATATTGGGCAAATGGAGGTCCTTTATGTATCTTTATGGAAACACCACTTTTTCACCTTTAAAGTTACATTTTCAAAACTTTGTAAGCATGGATGTGTAAGTGTAGGATATCTGTATATACATAAGGCTGAAAGATCATTGATAAATATAATGGTTACTATTTTTGTATTTTTAATAGTATTTTATATTCTTCCTATCACACACAAAACAAAGTTGTTCTGGTGTTCTTTTCAGAGAAATTAGTTCATTCTTCAGTTTCATCCAATGTCAGCCTTACAGAGGAGGAGGGGAATCTGTTCTGCTCTACTGATAATTTCATGACTAACAGAGCTAGTGTTGCTCCTTCCATAGTTGTGTGTTGTTTAACTGGAAAAAAACATGTTTCAAATGTTGATATTATCTATATTCTTCTGCACTGTGACTCACAACCTGAAAGAAAATGTATTTCCTTGTATATTAGTTGGCCAAGGTTCACGTATATGCCATATTTAAATCATTGAATTGAATATGGTGCAGACAGATAGAAACTAATAAATGTTGCAAGACAGCATTTCTAACACTACAGTCAGTGTTTACAGCAGGATTGAAGTATGTGTCTGGGTTCAAGGGTCTCAATTTCTTTCTGCACCTTTAGCTTTCCTCTTTGTATGAGCTTTTTCTATGTCAGAGCCAAAGATTCTGTTGAAGAATGACAAAGGTGTATTCTGTGACTGAAAACAAAAACTGTTTTGTTTCAGAGGAGTATTAACCTACACTGTCATAGCCAATAACAGAATTTTTGCTACTTGGCAGGCATTTTATTGACTAGAGTTCTTCAGAATGGAACATGAGCAGCAATGAGAAAGGAGGCCCTCCACTGTGGAGAGCAAGGCAGAAATTGACAAAAAATTAATCTCCTTCTTTATAATTCTGTTTTGCTGTATTTGATTAATTAGAAGAACCCTCCTCCCTTTTTTCTCTCAAATTATTATGTCAAGGGAATGTGATATTAATTGAAAATTCTTCTTTCCCCTCAGGTATCCAAATGTTCATATGGCAGGATTAATCCTTCCTGTTAATTTGATTACTAATAAAAAATTACAGCTTTTATTTATTGCTTAGTTTAATAATTAATTTCCCCCATCTGCTGTTTGACAACACTGGACTACACTGAGATGGGAATCACAAATATTAAAGGCTGATGGATTTCTGCCAATTTATGCCAATGTAAAATTTGTCCTGTGCACAAGCACTATCCCATTTTTGCTGGAAATGTTATTACCCTGTGTAAACAGTGGAAAGTGGGGCACGTTCTCTGGGTTCATAAAAAAATTATTGAAATCAATTCTGAAAATCAACCCAAATGGAGTTCAGTGCAGAAATAATATACCCTACCAATTTTTTCATGAACTCAAAGAACAAATTAGACGCCTATTTTATCTCTGAAAAACCTTTTCCTCAGTGCTAATTGCAAAGAGGCTCATCTCTGCTGAACGAAAATTAGGTCAGTTGAACTGAGAACAATATTATCTGCTCCAGGGAAAATGTAAGCTTATGGATAGATACAGGCTATATGTATAGATACATATTTCCCTCCATATCTATAGAGATATAAAGACACAGAGGCTTACATATGTATATATGCGTATGCACATAACCAAGGTTAAATGCACTGACTTCCAAAATGGCACAGGGCCCTTATTTTTCACTTTGCATGTTTGGGGTAGCTTGTAAATTATGAGAAAACACTATTTCAGTTAATAATAGATGTTGCTTTTGAATTTGATGTTGCTTTCAAGTTCATAACTACATTTGACTTTGCCGAAAGGCAAATAAACTAATATAGTAGGCCAGGTTTTTTTTGCTAGGAACACAGTGCAAACACATGAAAATGATGTTGGTAACACCAACACTAAAAAAGTAACTGAAAATGAAGACCAGACTGATATTCTTCTTCATTTACTCAAAAGTAAAAAGTTCATTATTCTTGGATGAATGTAACTCTTTGTAAGTGACCTTCATAAAGAGAATTTTCAATTAAATGGCTGATTTAAATAGGAATCAAAATCAGTGACCAAAAGAAAGTAACTTTCTGCTGACTGTAGTCTAGATCATCTTAAAAGACAGCAATACCACAGATGGCATATTATTTTTGGTTGTGCTTTGAATTTCAGAAAACTGAGAGCTTTTATATTCAAAGCTCATGCCCTTTTTTCCAAATATAAACTTACCTTTTTCTCACACACTCCCCTCCCAAAACCAAAGGAAATAAAAACCAAGAAAATAGAAGAGGAGTGAAAAAGAATGTACTTACCTTTCTACATAGAAAATGTAGGACTGAACAGGAACTCTATTGGATATTCTGAATATATTATTAACATACTAATCATAAATCATAACTTCTTAACTTATATTTTTGTTGAATTAATGTCATAATTATTTCAGGGAAAAATCGGTTTTACTCTGTAAATATTAACTTCCTATACTTAAAACTACTGTGCAGTTACCTATAGATTGTGAATTAATTATGTTAAGCTTTAGAAAGTGTTATAGTAAGCAAGTATTGAACCAGTAGTGTCGTGGGAGGGATCTAAGCCAAAGAACTCATTCAGAAATCATCAACTTTAATATCAAGTGGTATTACTGAACTACCCTTTGGAGTTCCTTCAATTTCTTCAGAGCCAAAGTCAATTCCATAAAGAAATAATATGTTTGTAGGTATAATGGCGTAAACTGATTCTCCATCCTGACATTGGAGAAGACCAGAATAATCCTTCGAATTTTCCATGAAAGGAAATAAAATTTTAAAGAAAAATTAAAGCCTAAAATTAGACTTCCATCTCTGTGTAAATCCTTGAATTTTGAGTTTTGATAGAAAATATAGCAAAAGCCCCTTACTTATTATTTCTATTTGCAATGAAATAGAAAATAGAAATAATATTTCTATTGTTATTACTATTCAAAACCTTAAATGTAAAATATATTTTTTTACCCTTTTAAATCTACATTTTACACAGAAAATTATTTTCTTTCAATTGCATGGTGGCTGACTTTATAAATCCCTAATATTCTCTGTTTAGAATTAATCTGCACCCTTTCGTTAAGGTATTATGTCTAAATCTGATTTTTTAAATAAAAGGAAAAAAGAAAGAAAATAATAATTACTTTTGCTAGATTCTTCAAGCTTCATTTAGTTTAAAAATTATCTCCTAACTGCTGAAGTAAGTCTGAATATACAAAATATTGCACAGGAAGAAGTTCAAAAGAAGGTTTTCCCTTCACTTGTATGGACTCAGTGGAAGAGAACACGTTTCCTATCTGTTTATTGTAGCTGAACAACTGACAAGGAGCAGAATATCTTTCCAAGGCAGTATATTTGATCATAGTCACCTGCAACTTAAAGGTTGATTCTATGAATTTCACTGCAAAATTGTCTGTGTATGTTTTTATAAAATATATAAATTTTACCAAGAATTAGAAATGAAGCCTCATTGGCTCAAACGGAGTAGGAAAGGCGGGTAGAAGAACCTGACATGGCATGTCAGATGCTAATCTTTGAGATTAAGCTGACAGGAAAGTATCAAAACATTTTGCTATCACACATGAAGGAACAGAGATTTGCTTAATAAGCAAAGACTTCTGAGGATCTGATAATATCACTACTTACAAGACATGGTTTGAAGACACAAAAAGTCTCAGCATCCACCACTCTTCCTGGCACCTCAGGGAATATTTGTCTGATGCATGCTTTAAAAGCATGAGATAAGAAACCATGCAATTGTACACAAAAAAGATCCTTCCAGTATTCAGGGGCGAATGAACTGGGATGTTGGGAAATATTTTTAAACTTACCCTTATTTAACTGTGGATATGTGAGCTATTTGTGTTGGTAAGTGGTAACAAGTGTTTTAAGGGAGCTGTATTGATAACTCAGACTAAAGGTGACATATTTTTGCACCTCGCATAACATTCAAATTGCACAGCAAATGAATAGAAGAAAATCTGGGTAACAAGTAATACTGATGAAGGACAAACCAGTTAATGAGTGACGTAATAAAAGGCACCACAGAATCATAGAATAAGCTGGGTTGGACAGGACCCACCAGGATCATTGAGTCCAGCTCCTGGCCCTGCACAGCACCATCCCCAAGAATCACACCATGTGCCCAAGAATATTGTCCAAATGCTTCTTGAACTCTGACAGGCTTGGTGCTGTGACCACTTCCCTTGAGAGCCTGCCCAACCACCCTCTGGATAAAGAACCTTTTTGTAATATCCAACCTAAACCTTCCCTGACTCCTCAGGCCATTCCCTCGGGTCCTGTCACTCGTCACCACAGAGTGGAGATCAGTGTCTGGCTCTCCTCTTCTCCTCATGAAGAAATTTCAAACTGCAATGCAGTCTCACCTGTCTCTTTCAGGCTGAACAGACCAAGGCTCCTCAGGTGGTCCTCAAATGGTTTCTCCTCAAGTCCCTTCACCATTTTTGCCCTCCTTTGGATGCTCTCTAGCCGTTTAATATCATTCTTATATTGCTGTGACCAACACAATCTCCAGAGCTCAAGGTGAGTCCTCTACCCCAGTGCAGAGCAGAGCAGAGCAGGACAATCTCCTCCCTTGCCCGGCTGGCCATGCTATGCCTGATGCGCCCCCAGGACAGGGTTGGCCCTCCTGGCTGCCACGACACTGCTCACTCATTCAATTTTCCATTGACGAGGACCTCGAGGTCCCTTTTTGCAGTGCTGTTTTCCAGCATCTCATTCCCCAGTCTGTCTCTACATCCAGGGTTGCCCCACCCCAGGTGCAGAATCCAACACCTCCCTTGTTAAACTTCATAAAGGTGGTGATTGTCCAGGCCTCCAATTTGTTGAGGTCACTCTGTAGGGCCTCCCTGCCCTTGAGGGAGTCAGCAGCTCTTCCCAGTTTTGCATTGTCTATGGACTTGCCCAGTATCCCTTCCAGTCCTGTGTCCATGTCCTTTATGAAGATGTTGAAGAGCACAGGGCTGAGGATGGAGCCCTGCAGAACCCCACCAGTGACAGTCACCAGTCTGATGTCACCCCTCACTATAATCCTTTGTGCCCAACCCGTGAGCCAGTTCCTCGCCCATCACATGCAGTGTTTATCTGGCCTTGTCCTGGATGTTTTGTTCAGAAGGGTGCTGTGAGGGACAGTATGGAAAGGTTTGCTGAAATCTAAAAAGATTACATCAAGTGGTTTCCCTTGATCAACTAGGTGGGTTACCTAGTCATAAAAGGAAATCAGGTTTGCTAAAACAGGACTTTCCCCTCACAAAGCTGTACTGGTTGTGACCAATGACTGTGTGGTCTTTCAGGTGTTTTTTAATGCCTCCCAGAAAAATCTTCTCCAAGGAAAGAGATGTAAACTTCAGTAATTTCTGTGTTTCCTACACTCACTCTTAGAATATAAGGAAAGCATTCATAAGAAGGAAAAAATAAAATACTCCGTATGGCAGAATATATTTAATGATTTCATCTAGACTTGGAAGATTACATAGCATTTTTCTTTTGAATTACTTTAAAAATTAAAGTAGGGAAAACACAAAAAGAAAACAGAATTTACTGGACACTAGAAGCTGAATACAAGATTCTCCGTTTTCCCCTCCAGAAAAAGATTTGCATGTCCCAAATGTATTGCTGCAGAACTGAGCTGCATGTGTCCTATACTCCAGAGGGAAGGAGAACCACATCAGTGTTCCTCTACTTTCTTAATTAAAATGTAATGCTTTCCCTTAAATTAAATACATTCAAAGGAAAACATTCCCTGCCTATAATATTCTAGCTCCCACAAGTCTAGAGACCCTTTTAGCTTATCTTGAAAACTGATTAATTTAACCTACAAAACTGAATGTCATAAATAGTACTAGTTCATATGTACTAGTTATATATGCAATGCTTGAAGTTAAGAGGAGTTTTCTGCCCAATATTAGAAGTTAATCAGTTCCAAGTTAAAGAGAAACAAATATTTAAATTATTACAAATACATAATATAAAATACATACTTATTTTTTTACTTATTTATGTATGTGTATATATGATGCTCATTTATGTAATTTCAACTAGTGTCTGTCAAATATTTAACATTTTCTGGCTATATAAAAGCTTAAATTTTAGAGTATTTTTAATTCATTCTTACATTTAAAGATGGACATATTCAGTGTAAAACCAAAAGGAAGTCTGATCTGTACTCTTAGATGTGGATCATTTGGAGAGGAGAGGAGAGGAGAGGAGAGGAGAGGAGAGGAGAGGGGAAAACATATATAAATTTAATGGGACTTACAATGACCATCTGCTTGACCTTTAGGGCTGACTGAAATTTTAAACATGTTATTAGGGATATTTTCCAACTGTCTCTTAAACGCTGACATGCTTGGTGCATCAATCACCTTCCTAGGAAATCTGTTCCACTGTGTAACCAACCTCTCAGTAAAGAAATAATCTCTAATATCCATGGAGAGGACCTCTATGATGGGTAACGCAAACAATAACAATATTACGGCTGACGTGGTCTGTGTCTATACCATCTACCTTCTACAGCAAAAGTCTCTGAATTCCTTCCAGAGGAAATAATAAAGGAAGAATATTTTTCTAGTTGGTAATTAAAAACCAAACAAACAAAACCAAAAAAACAAAACAAAAAACTGACAGTTTGGGTTTATGTAAATGAGAAATTAATTTTTTTTTTACCCCATTTGCCCAGGGAGTTTATAGCAAAAGAAATGAAATTAATTCATATGTTTGGTTAGGTCCTAACAATTAAAATACTTATATACAATTAATTTGAATTTTTTTTAATGGGAAAAGAATAATGCTAGAGTCAGAGTGTTTAGTTTTCCTAACTAGGAAAACCTATCCACTTGACTAGATGTGACCTAGTAGTTCCAAAGATGCTACAGCATTGATCTTTGTCCATTAATGTCCTCATCAGTACCACTGACTAAATTTCTTTTAAGAATTTATTATTGTATGGTTGTTGTACCATAAATGCTTTTAAAAATTATTCTCTGAGTTTTCACTTTATTATGATTAGGAAGCCTGAATGAAATCTAACAAAAATAGGCAACTGCTTGTTATACTAAATGACTTTTACAATCAAGGTCATGAAATCAGATGCAGAGGAATTCAACAGGATTTCCATGAATCTACATTGGTCATCAGGATTCCATTAGGAATTTATATAAATGTATGCATTTTTATGAACTTGCCTATAATTTTGCAATAAAAATACTTAAGCATTTTTAGTTCATTTCAGTGCTGCTGGGGAAGAAGTTTCTATGAACGAAGTAGTATCTCATGTGTAATCTCTTTCCTATACAGCTCTCAACACAGCTGGTTATATGACATTTTATAATGTCCCAGAAGTCAATTGCTCTTTTTTAAAAATGATAATCAGGAAGACTTTTAATCTCAGCTCCTTTCATACATTCACCCATTTACATTATTTCCATCTGCTGTTATGGTCCGTTTTCCATTCTAAGGCAATATGGTGATATTTCTCAGCGATGTTGCCAGAGTGTTACTAAAGAGCTTGCCCTGTAGTTTAATTTGGGTTTCCTGCTGCTCGTCTTGCATTCTTTATCCATGAAAAGGTCCTGCTAGTCAGAAGTTTGAATGCCTGATGAATGGAAATTAGACTTTTTGTCTGTGTGCAATGAGTGGAAATCATTACTAATTTGTGGTTGTGGTTTTACATTTCCAGATATTTTGTGCGGCTTGCTCTTTTCCTGATTGCACTGTATACACTAGAACACATTGCACAGTTCAGGAATGAATGAAAAGGGAAGCAATAATTTCTTATGTTTCATGTTTTCCATAATGACTGTTCTGGGGATTATATGGAGATTACTTCTAAGAAAAGTCTCATATAAATAATTGAAGCAAGACAGCAGCATTCTGCATCAAGCTGCTGGGCTTCTTATGGAATCAGGTCTTTGAAGTAAAAAAAAACCAGAATAATCAAGACTTTCAAAAAATTCATCCTACTCATATTAATATCTTACAGCAACAAAAAAAAGTCTTCAAAGCCAGGTTGGATGAGGCTCTGAGCAACATAGTCTAGTGGAACGTGTCCTTGCCCATGGCAGGAAGATTAGAAATAAATGATCTCTAAGGTCCCTTCCAACCCAAATCACTCTATGATTCTATGAATCAGAATTTTTGCTGTGCAGACGATTCCTTTTAGTCAAAGCAAGTGTCAGAACACAGAAAAGAAAGTTCTACTGAAAATAAAACCAACATATAAATAGAGAGTTGTACATGGGCTGTGCAAAAAAACCAACGATGGTAAAGTATGATGAAGTAAACACAGTACAAGTTTCAAGAAAATTTCAAGCAGAACAGAGCACACTATTGCTGCCCATAAATATAGCTGGACAGAAAGGACCCAGTTTTTCAAATGGGAAGAATGACTTATGAAGAATTTCTGTGAGAAGGAAACCAGTAGTTATAAACTGGCCACAGTAGGGATTTTCCAGGGATCAGGAAAATTATAAATATTTTTAATTATGATATGAAATTATTATTTGTAATAGCAAAAGTAGGTTGGTTCACAAGTTCCCTCTAAAGTCACATTCCTCCACAGTTTGTTGACTTACAAAATCATGATGAAATGGTAGAAACTAGCATAGTGCACTCAGGTTACACTTTTTTATTTTCTCAAGGAAGGGTTTGTTATAATAGTAGTTTGGGCTTGTTTCAGACATCACTGAAATGTCACAATGTAGTTGAAAAGAGGCCTAAAGTATTAAAATGATGAATTTTTAGGGTAGTGGAATCCCTGGAGAGGCAGAAAACAGATTTCAAGGAGGAAGAGCTTTGAGAAGGCACTGTTGAGCTATTTCAGGTACAGAAATCTACAATGTTAAGCATATCTGGAGTACAGCTATGGTCTTAATAATTAGGTGTCTAAATATTGCAGGAGCTCAGCATTTTGTCTTAGAAACCAGGATGCAAACTTGGATTCCTTACCATGTAAATAGACCTCACACTGCTATTAGTTAATTGAACTACTACACAAGCAGAGACAGGAAATGAAATGTTCATTGCTCTAATCCAAGTTGATAAGACTTGATGTTGAAGGGAAAATTAAATAAAGAGTAGAGAAAGAATGGGTTGTAACATTTATATTTTAAATACACAAAAAACAGGATTGGAATCATGTTATTTTTCCTTGTCAATATATCTGGATTTTTTTTTTAAAGGAAATTGATTAGATTTACTGCCCTGAAAAAAAAACTAAAAAATAAAGTATTTATCAAAAGAGTGTTGAAGCCTGAGCAAAAATTTAAGAACATCAATGTCTGTGTTGCTAATATTCTTTTGTGTCTAGTGGAAAAACAAAATATGTTACTATGATAGCAGAAAGAATTAGAATAATGATTTCTATTGAGTTATATATTGATTAGTGAAAATTATTTAAGCCTGACTGGTTTTAAGGCTTCAGATTTTCTTGTTTGTCATTGTGCTGGTATAAATTTTGAGTTAGTAATATTGTGTGTTAAGTCAGTAGTTTTAACCATGAAGCAAAATCTACATCCTAAATCTTCAAATGATATATTGTAGATTGCTTACATCTTAAATTAAACATTGTACATTGCTGTACTGGTATAACATAATTTTATGGTATTACCAGTGGCATAGCTTCTGCTGTAGAGTGCACTGAAGCTGCCTTATTTGCAGAGGCAGATATTAATGCATATTTCTCTTGGTTTTTAAATTTCACTTAGTTGTAAACTCAAGGTCTGTGAAGGCCAGCATCATATCAAGCTCTTTTTTAGGTTTGAGTCCAGGCTTTTTGAACATGTATTTTTCAAATATTTTTAAATTAGCATCCTGTTGTACTTCAGTACACAGATATGTTGAGATAAATATCTCAGCAGGAAATATGAATTGCAAATTATTCCACACAAGATTGCCCACTATAGTCTGCAGGGTAGATGCAAAAAGTGTGGTGTTTTAGTGGTTAAAAAAAGGTGATGCGACCAACTATCCAGAAAATAGCTGACCACATTAAAAATATGAATTCTTCATCTCCTTTCCTATATGGTGTTACTGTTCCCTGCATCCTATCAATGAAAAACAAAATACATTGATAGAGACTGTAAATATTTGGTAGAAAGATAAAATTGCATCATTCTTGATGGAAAAGAGGTTTGCACAAGCCAGGAATAGTGTTAACACTGAATAAATCTGCCTATTGCTTCATTCATCAGGAACACATAACCTCTTTTCACATTGCATTTGGAAGTTATGGCAAAAAAATTTTCTGTTTAATTTCTTTTATCCTCCTTGAGTCTCAGTTGCATGGATTTAAACAATTTCTGTAATTTAAAAATTTTCTACAAAGTATCATCATAAGGTGGAAACATGCTCATCGTTTTCAAGAGCCATGAGAATGAAAAAGGGATGGTTCAATTCTTTCATGAAATGAAGATTGATGGTAAAATTACACCCTTATTTATGAATATAGATGTTATTGTCATGGTGTCACATTCTCAGTTACACATGTATTGTTATTGTTTGTGAGGAGCTTTTCATGTGGCAATTATAAGATAATGTTCTGTGTGATTTTTATTGCAGAAAATTAAATCAAATAATCATAATATCTTAGAGGTTTCAGACCCTCAGATCTTCAGATGTGTTAGACTGCATCAAGATCTCATTGGGTAATCCCATAAAATTACAACAGTTTGCAAAACTTAGAAAACTTCAAGGAGAAGATGAATGTTATGTGACTACTCGATATATGATATGACATGATATGATATGATGTGCTGGTTTGGGGTCTAATGTATTTATCAATAAATGTATCTTCATTCACCCTAAAAGTACTTTCAAAATCGTCCTTAAACAAAAGTCCTCTAATAGTTTCCAATGAAGAAGAAGAATTATTTGTGGGTTGTTTCCGTTTTTTTGATAGAAATAGGTATGTGATAGAGAAAGAGGCCTTGCACAGTTCCCATTTACAGAAGAAAAAGGAATGAAGGAATCAGGATATTATGTGATTTTGACCCCAGGCATTGCTCTTTTACTGCAATCCCTTACCCTATATTGGACTTTATGGTTGATGTTTGGAATTCTTCCTCCTCAAGTCTCACTTCTTTTGCTTTAGCGAAAAGATTTTAAACACTTGTTTTTTAACCATTCTTCAAATTGATCATGTTATTGAATGCGAAAGCATCTTGAAACAGAGAGATTTAAAGTTTGTGGAATTAAAAGAAGCCAAGAGAGAAATTAAGAAGAGGTTCTTGAGTGAATCTTATAGCAGACATTTTGATCATGTCTACACAGTAAATAGTGAATGCTGCTGGCCAAGGGGTTTGGGAACTTCCTGTTCTGAGTCACTGCTAACAAACGAAGTGATCTATGGGATTAAAAATCAAAAAAGAAATTGCGGACTTTGAGAGGAAATGAAATATTTTTAGTGCATATTTTGAATTTTACGTAGTAACTATCTACTGAAAAGCCAATATGCTGAACTAATAGTTTCCTGGAGACATTTTGTTTTGTCTCACTCCGTTACTCAGTTCCCTGCTCCGTGTTCAGCTTCTCCTACTGACTCACTGATTGCCCAAGGTGTAGACAGCCTTGTACAGAAATAAATTAGTTTGACTTGTTTTTCCACTTGATTTTATTTCTCTTCTTTACTGCTGAATGGTAGCAAATGAAATGATCTTTTTTAAACCTCCAATGTTCATGTCTAACGTTTAGTTCTTAGCCACATTTCATACTTGCACTTCATAGCAAATGAAATAATTTAATTTCAAAAGATTATATTACTGAATAGGACAGAGATCGAAGATCTGCTGGTGAACAGTTTGTAAACAATAAAATTACAAAAAAATATTTAGGAACAATTCATAAAGTTGTGCTAATTAAAGAATAATTTGGGTACTCATTTTCTCGTCTAAAAATCAATTAAATATGCAGTCAGACTATAAGGACACCTGCCCTTTCCTGCTTAACACTGAACTTCCAACAAGCAAGAAAAGAGTGATATTTAATCTTATGTATAACAATAAGCATTTTAAGCGTTCTCAGTTCTTCCTTTGGATTTCTTTCATTCCGTGTTTAAATAGTGTTTTCTTCCCAGAGAGACATAGAAAAAGAAAAGCATTCATACAAATACCTGTTTGCATAGACACCATGCATTGGAAGAAAGGTCACAGAGTTTCAAGTTCTAATGTCTACAGTAAAGCTGAATGACAAAATAGGTCAATTCAAACATTAGTCAAGCAGAAAGTTCTCAGTTGTGTGCAAGAAATATTATATTTTTTAACAACTATAAAACCCTACCAGTTGAAGTCAATGGCTTCAGAAAATACTCTAAATAAGGACAGAGAAATGTTTAAGGTCCTGTTTAATGGTGTAAGTTTATGGAGCAGTAGCTAGTTACTGGCTTCAGTCTCAGTTAAAATAAACAAAAAGGTTATTTCACCAAATTCTACTTCTTTAGTAAATTGGTTCCAAATTTATGTAAAAAGTAAATTTTATAGGAATGATACATCAACACCCAAATCTGATACTGTAAAATCTGATACTGTAAATCTTATGTCTGTAAAATGCCATGAGAAAAGGAAAGCTCTGGTATAATTATTTTAGAATTTGGAGGTAACACCCAGGTGAGGGGATGCTATTGAGCTTTATACGATCATGAGCTGCATTACACACTTTTGTTTTTCATGTAATTTCTCACAGAAAACAGTATTTCTCACATTCAGTACTCATACAAAGAATACATTTTTCCTGGTCATCTGTTTACTCGGGAGTGAATTTACACTGTTACAGATTAATGGCAAAGCAAACTCTGAAACACCGTGCTGGTGTCTGTTCAAGCGTATTTATCTCCACAAGGGTTTATTATTGAAAATGTAGCACTCAGGTGGCTTTGTGCAGAGATAAAGCATTGGTCTGGCAAAGTGTGCTACAGGAGCATTAGAAATGTGCTACAACTAAACTGGCTTTAAGTGAGAACACATACCAGGACATACTTTAGGCATTCTACCAGAAAGCATTCATTATTTTGACAACCCAGTTCTACCTTTCCCAGGATAAAAGGGCTTCACTGTGTTTTGCAATACCTGCAATATAATGTTTTAGTTTGGGTTTTTTTTTTCTTTTGATCTTTACACAGTTTATTTCCTGCAATATTATAGCCATCTGACAAGCATCAGTCAAAATTGATATAACATGTAGTCAAACTGAACCCTAGGGAGCTGTTAATTATTGTTATGAAAACGCTGTCTGCCAGCTCTGTTCTCTACTGTTTAATCTACAGATTTTAAGACCTCTTAGCCTTCATTCTACAGAGACGGCGCCTTGGGACTGAACCATCAGTTTGAAACTATTTAAGAATCTATGAAATATTTTTGGCTGAAAAACTCCTTTTGAAAATCGTGTTTCTTTTGTGGTGAACTTAAGCTAAGCCGTAATACAGAATCCTACCCTTTCTATACCAGGAGTAAAACTAGCAACAGGATGTCCCTTAGAACATGTCCTTCGTGGTAAACTTACCTGAGTCACATGTAACACACTCATTTCACCAGGGGAAAAGAAAAGATATCTTTTGTGCTAAGTGTTTGAGAAATCAGACATTTATGACTCATTAATCTTCACCCACGGTCAAAAAGTTCCCAGTCTGTGCCCTGACAACATAGAATTAATAGCAAACTTAGTCCTCTGAAGTTCACAGACAATATATAAGAAGAAAAATTCTCATTAATCTGATTGTTTTGAAAGAGCTTCCCCATGTATCTGTTTCAGTCAGATGAGTGTTAGAACCCGTTAAAGATTTTTAGGGGAAAGTTGAATTTTTTCACCTCTTTGTCCCATGTCAATCCTCTCCCATTTTCTCTCAAACTCCCATGGTCCAAGTCATTGAGTTCTGTGTTTTACTCCCACCAGAAATTCCACCAGACTCTAAAAATGACCTTAAAATTAAAAATTAACGTCTTCCTCAAATTAACACATTTTCTTTTAGAGCCTTCACTCTGTTAAATTATACAAATATGCATGTGTATATATATAGCTAGAAATAAATTGCTGTTTGTTTTAAAGCTTCCATTAAGTTTCATTTTTAAGCCAATATTATAGTTAATAGAAAAATGACATATTGTTGCCTCCAGATCCATAAGTCATAGCAACCAGCTTTTTGGAAATAAACACTGTCTCAGTCATCCTAAGCGAAAATCCTTAGATTAAATTTCATTGCTCTGTGTTTTATAGCAGCTGAGATTACAGGTTTATAGTCTCTTATAACCCTTCTAAAAAAGAAAGGAGTCACCCTGTGCTTTAGTCTGTGTCTCTGCTAGAATTCTTTCATAGGAAAACTGTGAAGTGGTTTCCATGGATAGAGACAAATTTTGGAGTAGCTCATTTGTGCCTGTGCTTGTGCTGCTGGGTATGAGTTCTGTGTCAGAAATATAAACCAGAGCCGAACAGAATGGGCCCCAAAACTGTTCCTTTGCATTATTACTTCTCCCAAGTACTGAAGTATAATCTCTTTTCCCACTATACTTTAATCCCCTCTGCAAGCCTACACAAAATAAACTCATTTCAGAGTGACTGGTTAGAATCACTAGATATTTCTAAAGGGGTTTTTGTATAATAATTTATAACATTTATTGTATAATAATAATTGAATACAAGATACTGCAAGAATTCCAAATTTTCCCTCAGTAATTAAAAAATTTCTATTTTTATGATATTCACTAACTGTTTGAACATGAACAAAATTAATCAATGACACAGTTAACAGATTATTTGCATCATTTATTATCACAGAACTTACTAATCATGTCACATTCTTTTTTGACTAGCAGGTGTTGGGAAGGGAAGGGAAGGGAAGGATATTACTTTTTTATATTATCATTACTTTTTAATATTTTTTATATATAATATTACTTTTGCTATACATGTGTAAAAGAAAAATATTTTTTGGTTGAATATTTAATTTCCATTTGTGCTTCCTAAAGTCTTCCCCTGTGGTAAGTGAGTTTCACTGAATGAAAACTATTGCTAGTTTTGCTAATGCTTTACTCCAATATAATGAAAAAAAGCTATTTTAAAAATTAGAACAACTGTGTCTCCTTCTCCTTTTTTTTTTTTTTCAGAGGGGTAGAAATATCCTCCAGTTTGGTAGGATGTCTGATCTTTGCTTTTACATTTTACTAGTTTAAACTGTTCTTGTCACAAGTTTTGAAAGAGATTACCATATTTGCTTGTGTCCAAGCATAACACTGAATAAGTGTTAGAAGCAGCTCCCATCTCCAAATCCTAAGCAAAGCTGGAGAAAATTATTAAATTGGCATGTACTCCCTGAAGGACAGGATCCATGTGATCTAGGCCAGACAAAAAGAAACTAATCCTACAGACTAAGACTCTGTTCCAAAAGGGCAGGAAGGAGAAGGAGAATTTCAACATCACAGTAAAAAACTGTGATCCTTAAAATCACTTCTTTGCTGTTGCATTATCCTGGAAAGAATGAAAACTGCACATGCTAGCAGTTTACAATGCTTGTTTCCCAGACATGGGAAAGGTCTAAGTACAGGCAAATCCAGCTCAATTTGTCAAATCTGAGCAGATTCTCAATAAAGCTCAGCCAAGACCTCTAGTTAGGTTCCTACTTGTAAGTCCACTAAGTCCTAGGAAAGGGAAATGTTCTTCTAACTTACAGCATGTTGGCAGGGTCATGTGAAAAGCAGGGGCTGCTGCTGTTGTTTATCAGTGACAATTTTTCTTGTGACATTCTGGATATTGAGCCCAGAGCATGAAGCACTTTATTTCAGATTCCTCCTTCGTCTCAGCAGGTTCAAAGTCATATGTACCACTTTGAAGGGTGTATTAGCATGGTGAGTTTTCTCTAGGGAGGGTGCTACAAGGATGTCCTCCGTGAGAATAGACCAGGGATACACACACCAGGAAAAGCCAATTTCAACTGGCTCCAAAACAGACCCACCACTGTCCAAAGACAACCCGTCAGTGACACTGGTTGTGCCTCTGATAACATATTTAAGAAAGGATATGTGACAACATAATTAGAAATAGAACGTATTCAGGAAAAGCTAGCATCCTAATGCTTTTGTTGTGAGCTAGGTTAGTGTTCTTTAAGCAAACAGAAGTTTTGTATTGTTAAGCTACTAACATTATTGAAAAGTGCTTTGAGGCAGCTGTTTGAGAGAGATATGAGAAAAAGTGTGAGAGAAATGTCTGGGCAGAGACCAAGATCGGTGAAGAAGGAAGGGGAGGAGGTGGCTCCAGGTGCCATTGCAGCTTATGGAGATGGCCATGGTGAAGTAGACTGAAGCAGCACATGAAGGAACATGGTGGAAGATATCCATGGCGCAGCCTGCAGAGGATCCAGAGAAGATTCCTGTGCCCCGAGGGAAGCTGCAATCTGTGGAGATCCCATGCAGGAAGAGACTCCTGGTAAGAGTTGTGGACCAAGGAGAGGAGCCCTTGCAGGAACAGGTTTTCTGGAAGGACCTGTGACCCACAGGTGACCCACACTGGAAAATTGCAGCAGGGACCTTTCCTGCAGGACTGTACTCCATGGAAATTACTCATGCTAGAGAAGTTTGTGGGAGGGACTGTATCCTATGGGAGAGACGGATGACTTTTGCATTTGGTCTGTGTGATAATACTTCACAGGTATTAGTCTGATCATCTGTTTTTATTCTTGAAATACAAACTAGTATACTAAGGATTTTTATGTTATTTAAGTTAGTTTTCTCTAAGAAAATAAAAATACATTTAGTATTTTTAAGCTACTAATGTCATTGAAGAATTCCAAAGTCTATCTTCTGGACAAAACAAAACTAAAATTAGAAAATATTATAACAACTAGATATGTACAATTCCACAATACAATCTTCAGATAAAAGGACCCTCTTAGACATTCTATGCCTAGAATAATAAAATGTTTTATTATGTTATGATGGCTTAATTTTATAGACCTTTCTTTATCTACAGACCAGTCATTTCCCCTTTTTGAATTCAGGTCTATTTGATCAGTTCAGAGTTATCAAACTGGAAGATTTTCTTGCTTTCTCTGACATGTATTAGCTTCACATTGTAATGTCTGACGGTTGCCACAGAAGTTATGAGTATTTAATAAACGAGGTTATTATCGTGTAAATAAATGCCATCCAGAGTAAATATCAAATGTGTATAAAAATATAAATAAAAGCATATGCAAATCTGTGCAAATAATGCAAATCTGTTCTCCATGTTTGAAAATGTATGTACTGTAACAAGAACAACAAGTATTTAAAGTACAAGGTTTCTCACACACAATATCAGAAAAACACAACAACTCTTATGTGCTGGGGTTTTTCATATTTTCCTTTCCCCAGCATTACTCAGAAGCTCTTCAAATGTTTGGTTTTACCTTACCTGCAGTAGTGATTCTGACATCATGTCAGCTATTATAGAAAGACTGTAACATAAACAAAAGACTATGACTTAAAGAGGAGACAGAGCAAAATAAGCTCCTTATCTGCTTTGTGATTGCACAAATGTCCTTGAGCAAACTTTTGAAAGTTTTCTTTAGAAAAGCTCTATTGGAGTATTCAGGGGGCTTTTTTTTATCTAAGGGATTTAATTGTATGTCCAGAGTTATTTGAAAGCATTTTGGTGCCCATACAAAGATTTTTATCTAACCACTTTTAGTGACTTTTTAAAAGACTTGAAATGGTACAGGTTTTAAAGAAAGAGTGTAGCATCAGGTTGAAAATGTTTGCTTTGTTTCCATACTTGATGAAACATAACAAAACTGTAGCAATCAACAAAGTTTGCACACATTTCCTCGGCAGATGTATGTTCTTGCTATTGCAGTCACAGTGTAAGTCTATATATGAAAGCTGAGTGAGAAGAGGCACGTAACTTAGGAACAGTGAGTTTCACAACAGCATTATCAGAAGAACATTGTCAGCACTTATTTTAAAAGCATCAGCTGGCAACTTTAATTAATTTGGTTTGGACTGGAAGGATTGACTAAATGTGAAATACTTGTTATTTTAAGAGCATTTGCTTTCTGAATTTTGATATTGTGCATCAAAATTGGCTACTGTTTTACATTGGGACTGTAAAGAAGAGTTTAATGGCTAAATGACTGCCTTCTAGTTTTGGAAGAACTTGGTTGTATAGACTCCCTTCAGCAAGAAACATAAATCTGAACACTTCATCTTATATTAAAAATATAAAATATCAACAAGAAGAGCATAGTAATGGATCCATGGAGAAACTGCTAAATGACCATTGCATATAATAAATATGTATTCACAAGTCTTTCCTAACCCGATTTTTTGTTCTGTTCAAACACTGGTTTTATCTTCTTTTGTAATATTTGTGGGTTTTTTCATCCCAAGAACTTGCCTTGGGCAAGACTTTATTCCCAGTGACATTGCTGTAACTCTATTTGGGCCAAAATTAACTCACGTTCTGTTTTACTTTCTTCATATTCTGAACAAAACTTTTCTGAACTAAGCAGGAAAAAACCCCAACATTTAAGTGAATATAACGAATGTGAAAGATTAGGAAAAAAATTTTTCATCCAAGAACAGTATAAATTGTTGGACAATTAGAGAAGTGGTTAATGTTCTGAGCCTAAGTGCTGCTACTGTATTTGACAATAAACATTCCCTAACAATTTATCAATTGCCAGAACAGAATACCCCAAGTCAGAGTTTTCTTATTGGTTGCTCTTATTTTCATCAAAAATTATACCCTAGAAATATAGTCTGGGTTGAATAAGAGCTTGTGATATGGGAAGGCTTTATCTTACAGTATTGTGCTCACCTTTTTACTGGGACACACCAGGTAAGCTGTTCTGATTAGAGTCTCTCAGAACCAAGACCAGGAAAGGGAAAATAAAATTATTATACAAATTTCAGGCTACAACGTTGGAAGAGTGCCAAGAGACAGATACAAAGTACTATGCTCTTGTCACCTACTTCTGTTAGAATTTAGGTCTGGAAGGGAACATGTCAAATAGAATAATGCATATTAGAGTTATAGCGCAGTGTCTGTCTTATTTCTCCATCCCTTCTGTTTACATTTTAATAGATTGAATTAGTATTGGATGGTAGAAGACTGTATGGTTTAAGATTTGATATCAAATATTGAATTTGATTTATATGTGAATTGCATCCAGCTATTTACATGTCTGAGTAGTTTGCATCAGTTTTAAAATGTCTCATTCATTTTACCTTGTGCAGGTTAGTTTTTAGGGATTTCTGCATGCTTTTTTAGCTAGCATTAACATCAGCTGATGAAAATATGAACACCAGATTCTGCATATTTCTATTTTAACATGAAGCCAAAGAAAATGCAGACAGAGAACATAAAGCTTACCTAAAGACTGCTACAATAAGAGAAGTTTGCCTTTGAAAACTTTCAGAAGGACATTAGCATTTTTTCTCTCATTCTTTCCCTTTCACAAGATGCCCAGCATACATAGTGTTGTGGGTCTGACCCTGGCTAAACGCCAGGCACCTACGACATTTGCTCTCTATGCTCTCTCCTGCTGCAGCTATGCAGAGGAGAGAGAAAACTAACACAAAACTCTGGACTTATGAGTTGAGATAGGATCACTGATAAGGAGGATGCACGAGATACAGGGCAAGGTCATGAAAGATTAAAGTTGCAAAAAAAAAGTGATTTATTAATGTAACAGAGTCGGAGGATAAATCAGAGGTAAAAATAAGCTCCTAAGACACCATTTCTTCACTGGCCCCCTTTCCCTCTTAAGGCACCGTTTCCCAGCTCACCCCCTCCCTACTTTCCAACTATCCAACAATTCCCAGGCAGGGGCAGGGTGTGGGGTTTTTCTCTTAGGTCAGTCCATCATGATTCTTGTACTACAGACACTGTCTCTCCACTCACCCCCTCCCTCCATCCAACCTACAGATCTGGGCTAGGGCAAGGTATGTGGCTTTTCTTA
>VZRL01002478.1:181239-217373 GCA_013397895.1 Origma solitaria | reverse complement strand
GGGAGCAAGGCCTTTCTCTCTCCTGCAAGGCCTTTGCAACTCTCAGTCTCTGGGACTCCCACTGGATCACAGCCTCCTGGAGGCATCACCTGCTCCTCTGGCGTGGGCACCTCCCCACAGGCTGTGGGGGTTCTCTGCATCCCCCTGGACTCCATGGGCTGCAAGGGGACCTTCTGCTCCCCCACGGTCCTCACCACGGCTGTCAGAGGGTTTTCAGCTCTGGTGCCTGGAGCACCTCCTCCCCCACCTTCTCCAGTGACCTTGGTGCCTCTATGTTGTTTTCCTCACATATCTTTACCTCCTCCTCTCCTTCCCTGGCTAAAAAGAAGTGTGTGCTCACATTGTTTTGATTTCTTCTTAAATATGTTTTCACAGCGGCGTAACTAACATCTCTAATTGGCCCAGGTATGGCCAGCAGCATGTCCATCATCTTCAGAGACATCAGAGATTGGCTCTGCTGGACATGGTGGAAAAATTTCCAGAATCTTTACTCAGGACATGCCGGAGCCATCTTTGTACCCCACCCTGTTCACTGGCAAAAACTGGGCCAAGCCAAAACCACCACACATAGGCACTGTAGAGAAGTATATTATGGTATTTAACAGTATTGAAGAAGAGTTTATTTATACACAACGGAGTTATGTATATATATATGTAGTTCACACAGCCTATATTTGTCCTGTTTGCAAGGAACATAGTTACCTTTTAAACAGATTTTTGTAGTAAAATAACTACTGTTAAATAAATATAGGTTTCAAGAATAGAAACACTTTAATTTATTTTTCAAGGAAGAAAATTCTGTTGCTGAAGGGAGAGCATAGCTCTGCCAAAAGGACAGCTTTCTATTTGGAAGCAGATCATCAGATACTGAGCTCCTGGAAAGGTTCCAAGTTGAAATAACTAACAACTGAAAAAACCTGAAAAAAAATTGTAATCGTGAAACAGAGTCTTCTTACACACTGATGCACTCTTGAATCCTTAGAAATCCTGAGACAATTCTGAGTTATGGTTTCTCAGAAGCATGAACCAATGACTGGTTTGTGTAAGTTATTCTCTCCAAGTTCATCATGCCAGCCCTTATCTATTTTGTTCTGTCCCCTTCAGGGGCAGGTCCAGGACTGCCCTGATAATAGGTGTACAAAAAAATAATTTTTTGTCTGACTATAACCTGTTCTCATTCTTCTCATTGTCAAAGTACTTGGGCAACTATCACTACCTGCACTACGCATATATTCAAGCTGCTATATGCACATATGTACATATATTGTCAGCCAAAGCAAGGCTACAAAGTCTGCACATGACCTAAGGAATGTGTCTGCTGCACTTGAAAATTAACTGAACCTCAGCCAGGCTCAAACTCAAATTCCACAGAAAGGAAAGCTATTCAAGAAAGGCTACAAAATATGCTTTATCAAAGTTTTACATTCCATGAAATTTTCTGTAAATAGAGTAATTTTGGTTCCAGGTCTGGGGGGTTGACTGAGTTAAGACCTCATGACATTTCATCTTCCCTCCATCTTATAGTTCACTTCAAATGGTTATACTTCATATAACATTGTGTTCTTCATAAAACTAAGACAAACGCTAGAAAAGGTTGTGTTTTCAGATATTGGCTCTAAAATGGCTGCAAAAAAAATCTTGGTTCTAAAAGAGTGAAAGGGTTATATATTATCTACAAGCGTTTGGGGAGGCTTGATCAAAATCTTATTTTTTGGGAAATGTATTTATAAAATCAAGGCCACTATAATCCTTAAGTTGTACTGACTCTCTTCTGTTGCTTTCTGTGCATCATTGCATCATCTTTTTTTTTTGTTTGTTTATACATATGTTTAATAGTAGATTGTCTATTTTGAAAAAAAAAATGAAAAAAAGGCAAAAAATAAAGACTAATAATTTCTTCCCAGCATTTCTGTTTCATTAATTTGTAATAAAATAACTTCTTTTCACTCAGGCCTCAGGATACTTAATGGAAGTACTTCTGATAACACTCTATGTCCATCTAATATGAGTGGCATGAAGACTGTTATCCAAGCACTTGGGTATAAGTGGCAGCTGTGCATCACTGTGAGCTGATGCATCCCATGGCATTTGGCAAGCAGCGTTTCCCAGTATTTTCACAGCAGAAACTTTTGCTCTCTGTTATTCCAAACAGATACAAGGGCTTACCTGAAGGCACAGAAAATTCCTCAGTTATCAAGAAACTTGACATAGCAAGGACATAAAAGCTGAGATAGTGAAGATTCTTTTTCTGTCTCGATCACAAGCTGAGCAACAGGCTTATGCCCTGGTCCCCCTGACAAACTGCCTCTGGCTGTGATGGTATTTCTGTTACATCTTCTCAAGGCTCTCTATGACACTGCTATGTAATAACCACTGCAAACAGATATTAACCTTCCCCGTATCTTTAAAACTGGTAGACCAAAACATTCTATCTGAGACTCCTACTGATTCTAATCAAAGTCAGGGCTTTTTTAGAGTTTTGCTCTTAAACGGTGACTGAAATTTGGAACATGCTGCTTTTATGAGGCAAAATGTTAAGATATTCTGATCAGAAAAAGTCAATTTACAATTACTATTATTATTATTTAAGACTGTGTAACTAACAGCAAAAATAAGTAACTTTTTCTTCTACTTATACTTGAGATAGTGTCTGATCCAAATTATACATAACCAGATGTGTACTTTGTCACACAAGTAATGAAGAAAAATACAATGATGTTAAACCTAGGCACATGCATATTTGACTAATGAGAATTATTCATTTTCATTTTGAGTTCTGAGTATATTACAAATAGGACCAGTATTACAGGTAGAGAAGCACCTCATAGTTCAACATGATTTAATTACTGAAGAACATTAAGTGAGTATCTTCCTAATTCAGTGCACTTGTCAGTAAAAATACTCATCTATGACATTTTATTTAATTGACTTGTCAGCAGCAATATGTCAAATCATCAATACATGTGTGACACCTCCACATTCAGGTAATTTTCCTGATTGTTCCAACAATATATACTAATGAATACACAGGTAAATAAAACTGCAGAAGGACATGAATGTGCATATGTCTTCTGCTACCTCTCCAGGCACACTTTAGGCTTCATTTCATTATTTTTGGTGTCTCAAAAATAATTTCATTTTATAAGGAAACACAGAAATTGAATCAATTTGTAAATTAATCAAGGAAGCTTCAGAATTTGGCACATACTTATGAACACAAAAAAACCCCCCAAAAAGCCAAAAAACATCTAACTATATAACTGACCCTGCTGTTCTAGGATCAGATTCTTACTACTGGATAAACTGAAAACGCCTCACAAGAGTTAGATAATAAGTAAAAGCTGTAGTTCCTCTGAAATCAAATAGCCTTTCAGGGCTCTGAAATTATTTGCAATGGTTTATTGTAAAGTAACTGCTGTGTGCTCTGATTATACATCCCATATCACATATTTAATCCTTGACAAGACCTTCTGATGAGTAATGTTCAATATGCAAAATTTATTTTTCATTCCACCATTTATATGATTGAACACTGCATGAAAAAATGTAGGTACAGTCCTGTTCATATCACACAAGCAAAAATACACAACTCCTCTATACCAAAAGTAACAAAATGTAGAATTTCTTGTTGTGTTTCATCTCATTGAAAAAAGAGGTGGTAATTTATAAGTAAGTTCTGAAACAATGAAAGTTGACAGATATTTGTCAATCCAAATCTCTAGAAATGGCAGAGTTTACCAATCTGCATTTGATAATGGGAGGTGGAACGTGGTTTAGAGCTTTGTGTACAGGCTCGTTAGCCATACACTTACAACGTAAAGGATTGTAGGAGCTTGGCACTGGACAAGAAAGAACAGTATGTCTCCACTTCACTATGCACAAAATTAGGTGCACAAATGGAGTTTTTTAAATTGTTTTGTAGCATAGCTAAAACACGTTGTTGTTGGGTTTTTGTTTTGAATTTGGACATGACTGAAGTTGATAAAAGCAATAATTGCTTATTACTGTACTCAGGGTTTAAGGTTGTCATACTGAAAGCAACATTTTAAAATTTTTGATTTGTGCAGGTAATAGTCCAAATACTTCTGATACTATGATGAAAAATCAGCAGATAGTCCTTATCTCCAGCAACTTAGCAGCAATATGTGACTCATTCAGATTTAAGAGGTTTCTCTGAGGTGCTTCACTGATATGGCAGATACAATTGCAGCAGTCTGTCAGGATAGTAATTGTGTTTGCCATTATAAACCAGCCTAGGAACCTGGAGACAGAGTTTATTTCCTTATTAATATGATGTTAGTAATGCCAGGTTGGTTCTCTCCCTATTCCAGTTTTTTACATTATATTTCCCATGGTGGGCCATTAACACAATATATTAGTATAGATAGGACATCTATCACAGTGACCATGAGAAGCATATTTACCTGGAAAACCCCCAGGTAAGACTATTTGCTTGTATAAATATCTTTGGTTCTCAATTATAGTGATAGAACTTACATTAGTCTTTCTAATCTCCATTAAATTCAACAATTTATACATGTGAAATTAAATATCAGTTAATAGTTTAATTTACAAAATAAATTGATGTAGAGTCTTGTTTTACTTTATCATATGTCTTTTCACCATGTCACGCTGTGACCGTAGGAGAAAAAGCTAAAGTCTGCTTCCCCAAAGGGATATCTGGCACAATACCCTTTCATTTTAAAAGCAAAAGCGGGCTTTGTACTTGATGAAAAAACAGTCTAACATGATGTCTGGACATGCCCATCACTGGGAGAATTATATCTATTTTTGCTACACTGAGTACTAGAAAATGGGAAATGTAGTATTCATCACTGAGGATTTGTTTTATTAAATAAAGAAGAAATCAATATTGATCTTTCTTTTCAGAATGAACAGTAACAAACAGCTTTAATGCTGTTTCCAGAATTGTGGAGAGGGTCTAGGAGGACACCTTAGGAGTACAGTTTTCACATAGCAAATTCAAGAGCCAGAATGTGGTTTGGCAGCAGAATTTCTCCATGATCAGCAGGAAATGAATGTACCAACCTTGCAGCTGCTTGGCACAGGTCAATTGGCCATTTTTCCTCCTTTGCAGGAGATTTGCAGCCTTCCAAATCCCTCTCTATCCACGCTAGCACCTCCTCCTGTGCCAGAACGCTTCCATGCACAGCAGCTCTGGCCCGGCGGAAGTGCAGCAATGTGTGCTGGGGCAGGTGCCCGAGCTCATTGCCCACCTGGCAGGGAGCAGGTGGGCTCCTGGATGTGGGAATGAAATGTCTCATGCAGAACAGGTCTGGTTGCTCCTGTATTCTCACAGCTCTCTCTGTTTCCTGCTGATGTCTCCTCAAATATAAAGGCACTGTCTTCAGAGAGAATTATTAGTGGGAAATGGGGTGAGCACCTATTGATTTATGTGTAAAGAGGCTTGGACTAGAGACAGCCTAGATTTTTGCAAACTTGTAAACAACTGAATGAAGATGTCAATAGAGGTGAAAGGAATGAGGTCACACCACTCATTCCTGCAGGTCTCTGCCATGAGGACACTCACTAGCCAAAAGGATTTTATTCCCAATCCCAGAGACATAGGATAGATAATGTAGTATTCCAAGAAAAATTAGGCTTTCCCAGCATAGGAATACTGGCATTTGTGAACAAAGCAAAAAAACCTGTGTCATCACTTGAAGTCAACTGCAGGTGTCTGGCACTAAAATACCTGCATAGCTTAAGCCATTGGCTGTCTCAAGCTAACAAATCAGATGAAAATGGGGGTCATGGCCTTGGAGTAAAGCCGAAGAGCTACAGTGACTAAGCCAATTTAGACCATCTGAGGTTAGCATTCTGTGAAGCTGAAATTGTTCACTTGATTAATGGACCAACTGTCTAGCTCTTATCTAACCTGGACTGCAACCAGAGTCTCTTTTGTTGTCAAATGCCAGCATGGAGTCCACAACTGTGAGCATCAGTAATTTAACATGTAATGAGCTGAGAAACAGCACCACAATTTTTGCTACCTTGATATATGACCTAACTGTGCAATTCAATGAAAGCCTTGTTTTCTGACTTTTAAATAATATAGAAACACTAGCCTGAGGAGAAGGAAGTGTAAAGGCTGTGTAATCTGTTAGCAGCATCTGTGTTTGGACCACTGACAAAAAATGGAGAGGAAAAATACTGTTGCTATTTCAATATTCAATATCAAGTGCAACTTTCTGATTGAATGGGGAAGTCAGGGAGATAAAAGGTTATTATTCAGTGGTGTACACTTTTAAATTAATGTGACTAAATTTTCTGTTGTAATGTATAAACTAATTTACTTTCACTCAGATAATGTTTTATAATAATGTATTTCTAGATTGCTGGTTTTTATCTGATAGTATAAATTTTTGCCCCCATATTTCCTCCCGGTACACACCAGTGCTAATAGTTTAAATAGATTACAGCTATTTTCACTTTCCATTCAGGTAATTATTAACTATTTAAATGTATGCCAGATGAATTCCACTTATGAATAGAAACATCATAAAAGGGATCTGTTTCTAAGCAACATCATCTTACCCATTCACAGGGAGACATCATTTGTTTGACTTCTTAATTATTTTGTAGACACCCATGTAATTTGCCATGAGCTTCAGACAATATCACTGTACATGAATTCAAACCAAATTGTCATTGCAAGTGAGCATTATATGGCTTTTTAGCATCTCTGTTATTTGAGAACTCAGAATTTGTTCCAGCTCCAAAGTTCTATAAAGGTACTGCTTCTATCCTGGAATCATTCTGTCTCAGTAATAGCAAAAGTATATTCTAAAAGATGGTTTGAACTGGCAAAATTTCTTTGACAGATGTGTATCACTTGCATTTGTGGAGTCTGAATGATCCAACACCCCTGGAAGAACAGCCAGCCTCAGGAACAATTCAATTCTGCGTAGGGGCAGATCAGTCCAGGTTAATCAGCTTAATGGATGTCTCACTGTACGACTGAGGAAGATTTTGAGTCTATTATGAAAATGACTTTAAAGTAAAGTACCTCATTTGAGCCTCTTTATTAGAATATTTTGAATTAATGTCAGAGTAGTCACACAGACCAAAAATATGAAAAAATCTGATTAGATGATTACTCAACTCAACTTGCAGAAGTGAATGAGATATCAACTATATCCTACTACCATCCTCTATCTCCTCCTTTACGATTTTCCTAAAGTCATAAATATTATCAAATATTACTTTTGCTTTCATATAGAAAAAGTCTTTCTTGACTTGACTTTGGCAGTTTGTCTGAAGCCAGTTACAAGTGTGCACAGTCACAGATAACCAGCCTGAACATTTCAGGCGCCTTTGTGAAACTGAGATGCTAACAGTGGCCAAAATTTTTGCAAAGTTGGAATTGTTCCTACCTTTTAAGTTCTATTTATTTCTGTAACTAAAATCTGATCAAATCAAACAGAACAATGGGGTGATTTTTCAAAGACAAAAAGTGACCTGGATACTTTTAGGAGTTGTCAGTGTGGTGATACTTCTATCAGGCCGGCACATAGCCTCACCATTTTAAGTAATGATCTAAAATTCACTAAGAATTCAAAAATTTAAGTGCACTTAATAGAATTGCTCGCATTTTCTAACCATGCAGTCTTGCATAAGGTACAAAAATTGTGTCTCCAGGTAAGAAATCCATATTAAGCTCACTGGTGTCTTAAAACAGTTTTAATGGTTTAGGAATGGTATTCCTAAATTACTGCCCCTGTTAAAAAGACCATGAACACTTCTTTAATTTATTGTACATTTTCCTCCATGTTAGTCAAATTATAGCTGATTTAGAAAAAATTTATTCAGTTGTCAACTTTAAATTTGCAATATTGTTTTTCTCCTTGTTCTCCCTCTTATAAACATTTATAAAATATTAATAAATTAATTTTCACACAGTGCGTATTTGTTTATGGGATTGAGATACAGGGAATAAGTAGCTCAGATTCTCTTTGTTTTCTCATAGGGTCTGAGTATTTAGCTTTAGTCAGGCTATTTCCCAAATCAAACAGTCATCCTGCAGTTATTTTTCAAAAAAGAAAACTTACCTTCTCAGATAATAATCCAATTTCAAGCAGCTGGAGCAGATATAAACTGGAGAAGTGTAAATCTCTGCAAAATCAAATACTCAATAAAGTCATAAGACTTGAAAACTCTGTTCTAACTTGGTAATCAAAATCTGACTCATGGGAATTTCTTAAAATAAAACTTTCCATGCTAGTTTCACTGAAGAAAGACACTTCATTTTTGCTTTCACCACCACTATTGTATTCTACCATCACAAAGCAGTAAACTGCATCCCATTTTCAAAGAGCTATAGCGATATTTAAGGTGTTCAGAGTCCAATTTACTGGCATCTGCTCAGAGAGCTAGGGTGATGACAGACCTGAAAGATGGCTCTTTTTCCTCATCCACATCTGCTGGGAATCTCTAATGGAAGAAAGGATGACTTTTATGGCGTCAAAATAATGAAAAAGATGAACTCTGACAAGTTGTGTAATACTATTTTTGTAACCAGGTAAAATTACATTCCTTACACAGTATTATTGGATTCACAGATAACAACATGGTGCTGTAGAGCCCTACAAAGCCTCAGCCCCAAAGGAGATGATCTTACCTCTCAAACCATGTACCTACCTGGGTGTGCTACTTGTGTGGACCTGCAGCAGAGGAAAAGCTTCCAGAACTAGTGAACAAAAATCTGAATGCAAGAATTCACTTCAGAGAGAAATGCAGTTACCAGTTTGGAAAATTATGTAAATCCTTAGTTATCTCTGGAATTTCACTCATACATTTCATTAAATATTGACTGCTCAACAGATTTTTAAAATTAAAGCACTTAACTAGGAATGCCAGGCTGTTACTTGGAAATAAGAATATGAACATGCATTATAATATTATTGTTTAATTTGCCATCTAATTGAAAAAGAGGGATTTTTTCTGTTGCTCAAGTATTTAATACAGAGATCTGAAGAGACACCTCAGATCACTCAAACCTCTTTAATAAATTAACCATATTTTTTTCACTCTTTCATTAATGTGTTGATCTACTATACAGTGTGATCATTAATGATTAAAAACACCCTGTCAATGAGAGAAAAAATCTGCTTTGCTTAGTAAAGTATGCTTTCATCTTTATTTGTTGATCTCAATCAATATGAATGACTAAATTCTAATTGCAAATATAGAGACATTAATTCTTTTATGATGGCAAATATGCTCATAGCCTTGTAGTTTCATTAGTGAAGAAAGAGATCCTTCTGATTAAAATAGTAAAGCAAATTTTTTTCTTACAACTTTAAAGAAGGGCAATCCAGACAATCAGGGATTTTGTATCTCAGGTTACAACGAACAGTTTATCTTGAAAATCTACAGAAATCCTTTCTCATCCAAACTTTTTAAGCAAACACACAAAACTTTAAAGTTTTTCATCCAAACTCTCCCAAGACCAAAATTAAAAATCAATACTCAATAAATAGACACCATCAATGAAGAATTTGAGAGGAATCCATAAGACTTATTGAACAAAAGGATGGCTCATGAATTTCAAAAATGGTAAAGGTGAAATGATACTGATAAGGAAGAGAGGGTTCTGACTTTCCATACAAATACTGGGCTCTGATCAGACTGCTGCAATCAGACTGATACCTTGGATTATTCTAAAATAACTAAATTTAAATATAAATTTAAAAAAGTAAAAAGCTATTCCTGTTTAAAATGTGGCACAAATGAGAACAAGAGCAGACCGATGACTTCCTATGCATTTCAGCACAGTGTTGCCAGTTTTCAAATGGTTGATCTTGGTTACCTTATCAAAATCATAACACGTGCATTCTCACTTTTAATTGTCAAGGCTAAACAACCCTGCCATTTTCTACAATATTATTTTTCAGTGTGCACCATCTGTTCAGCTGAAATGCAGCTTACAAAATTTATTTCAGTAAAATAAGAAATAAATCTGTTTTTCAAACTTTATTATCCAGTTGAAAATCATTACAATGATGTCTCTGTACAGTTAACCACATTTTATGAATGAAATTAGATTTACGTGTCATGTAGCACTAGAAACTTTTCATCATTCTTTCTCTTGTGGCACT
The DNA here is from genome assembly GCA_013397895.1 of Origma solitaria. NCBI lineage: Eukaryota > Metazoa > Chordata > Aves > Passeriformes > Acanthizidae > Origma > Origma solitaria. The sequence continues at coordinate 207,252 of VZRL01002478.1, read as the reverse complement.
TCAAAAGATAGAGACGTGAGTTCCTTTAATATGTATCTAGTTACAAGTTTCTAAAGCTCTCTTTGGCTGAAGGTCAGAGGCAAGTTTCATTGCACAAAAGCCAGCTTCTTTTATTTATCTCCAAAGTTTTCTTCATGAAGCCAATAAATAAAAACTTGGTAAATTCTTCAGTCATTTACATTTCAATACTACACAGTACAAAGACATTGCTTTACAGTAATTGATCTTTATGTATTTTCCATGCCTTTCTATTTTATAACTGAATAACCCTTTAACATGCAGCATAGAACTGAATTATTGAGTCTGAGTCTACATGAACAATGTAAAATAATACACAAATTTTTCTGTCCTCCTGAATTTTGTTTGATACAAAAGCAGAGTTCCATATCTCTTTTCAGGCTTGCTAACATTTGGCTTTGCGTACTTTGATTGAATAAAGAAATTATCACAAAAGACAAAACTGCAGGTTCACTTTCACTGAATGGTTTTGGATACTGTGCTTCAGGTACCTCATCCAGATGTGTACAGCTCACTCCAACACTTCCAAGTAAACATCCTCAGTGCTTCCTACTCTGTCTCCCTGGCAACACCTCCTCTACTTTGTCCTTGATAAAGCCATGGCTGCTTTCTTTCTTTTTCTCTGTTGGATTCCACCTAAGAAAAAGATATACCAAAAGTGATGAGATATGGGTCATTAAGCAAGACACAATTAATAATGCCTTTAATAAATTAGATTTCCATACAGGAGATTTCTAGTAGAAATAGGAGCTTTAAAAAAGGCATTTCACTATTTTTTTGGCATGAACTTCTGGTAATACTAATTTCTTCCCAATTAGTCTTTGTAAGTATTCTTTCAGGGGGAAACAGCTGTTTTCCAACTCTAGTAAAAACATTCAAAGTACAATGCTTTAAGATGTCTCATGTGGAAGTGTCCAGGTCTTTAGTTGGAAGATGTTAACCTAGCAATTTAATAGTTTACTGCTGTAATATATTTAAAATGCAAACTTTAGGGTTTTTTTATATTGAATTTTGATCAAAGATCAATTGCAGACAGAAAATACTCCATTCAGTGTAGCAAAAATAAGAAATCCACCATGAAAGACTATACAACCTCTTCTTATAGGATGTCAGCAAGCCTTTCTTCCAGACTGAATTTGTTTGCAATTTCCTTCAAGTAATAAAAAATTCTCAAATGAAATACACACATTGCATAAATACCTAAATTTTTCAATGGAAAATGGATTCCAGAGGTATTTTATGGGCTCTTTTCAAGATAGCTTGACAAGACACTGCTACCTCCTGACAAAGATAAGCTTGAAAAGCACAACTGATAGGTACAAAATATATTAACACAAGAATTTATTTCCACCTGTTTTACCAGTGAATTTACTTCATGATCAACTCAGAAAACATTACTGATGGTTCAGTGATGTTAGCATGGCACCAGATAAGACTACTATGCACAAAGGAATGTGAGGACCACTCACAGGAAGCATTTCATCCCAAAGATCATGATCGATTATCTTCATTAAAGTAAGCACACTTTAAATGTTTCTCTTAAAGATTTCGTCATCAATGAATTCCTTTAGAGTCTATTTTGTTCGGTTTTTTGGTTTTGTGGGTTTTTTTGGTTTTTTTTTGGTTTTTGGGTTTTTTTGTTTGGTTGGTTTTTTGTTTGTTTGTTTAGTTGGTTTTTGTTTGCTTTGGTTGGTTTGTTTTAATTTGTTTGTTGGTCTGGGGTCTTTTATGCTTTTTTTCTTTCTTCTAGCTGAGGTTTTTTGAGAAAAATTGAGCTATTGAAACTGTTTACCCCCAATACTTCAGGTGGATAAATATTTTTTATAGCATGAAAATTAGGATACTCTTCTGGATTAGTAATTATCTGGATGTTTGCAGTGAATTGATGAGGAAAGATGGAATAGGTATCTTCTCTCCTGCCAAAGAAGAGGAGATACCTAATAAATAGATACCTGATACCTGAAAAATATCTTGAGTTGGTATTCCTACTAGTGCTACTACTACGAAATATTTTAATGAGATTATTTCTGTTTAACAAACTTTAGTTTTCTGAGAGTATACTGAAAATTACATCACTGAAATAATTTCTACCCTTGTCTACTTGCAAATTGTAGTATATTCTTCTCAAGGATAAAGACAGTGTTACCCCAGAGAAAGCTGCTCTGAAATAGCAGACATACCTAGTACTTTCTATTTTCCCCAAGCTTATTTTTAAAATTACAGTTGCAATTGGAATTGCTGGTCTACAATATCAGTAGCAAATTACATATGATTGGTATCTACTGCAGTGATTTATAAGTAAGATTCCCCATGAGCTTAGTAACTATGACAGTTACTTTAAAATACAAATTGTTTACACTGCCCTGGCTGAATATACAGTCCTGATCTGTCAGATTGTAGAGTATTATTTGACAAAAATGCTTTAATTTACTGTTGAGAGGAGGATCACAGTGTCATAAGGCAGAGATGACTGAGGCCTGCTCACAGGTGAACAAACTGAATATCTTTATTGTGGAATTCACAGCTCTCCTCAGGGTAATAGCAAAGATCTTTGTTTTCAGGTATGCTCTTCTGGCATACTTGCACTTTGAAACTTCATACTCTCTGAAGGAATTTGTGCTTTATTCCAACCTAGGCTTCATTGCCACAGAAGACCTGCTTTTGAATAAACCCCCCAGAAGATGACTGTTAAGTTGTATTTAAAGCAAGTATGCTTTCAAGGTGTACTTTAAGCACTTAAACAACAGCATTTATTCTTTCCCAGTCCTCTTTGATGTATTTGTCACCAGTGTATTGCTCATCCAAAATCGTCCCATTCTTTTGGCTGAGCCTTTATGGATGTAAGTTCCAGATGCTACTGGATTTGTTATTGCTTATCTGGCATCCCATCTAACTCAGATTTAGTTGTGGTCTTTGCTGGAATACAGCCAGCTGATAAATACAACATCCACGGTTTTCATACTTGTACAGTAGCATAATAAGCATAAAAAGGTTTTTTTAATATGTGATGGAACACTTGATACCATCTGTTGGAGGGTGTGCGTGTGTGTGTGTGTGTGTCCCCCCATCTCTCTCTCTCTCTCTCTCTCTTCATGGCTGGTGCATAGATAAGATTGTGTGAAAAGCCCAGCAAGAGGTTATCTCTTGGTGCCTGAGAGTCTGGGATCTCCAACCAGGAATCCACATCTTGGTGTGGAGAGTCTGGAGCCTCCAAACCAGATTCCACATCTTGATATAGAGGGAAGATGTGGAAAGAGATGAAAAGAATAAGTATGTGACCAAAAGACAGACACACTTTTACCCTATAAAAGACACATGAACTGTCACAGAGGCACAAGTCTCCTACACACTCAATGGAAATGTGTAAAGGCTTCTCCCCAGAGTCTGGTCCCAGGCTCTGCTGGTTACTTTCCTGGGAATTGAGAGCAAAGACTCTGATGTATACTTCACCACCAAATTGGTGTTGGTAAGATACACTCATTCCTAAGTTACATTATTTCTTACTAGTTGTAATAACAGGTACCTTTATGCATGCTGAACTCTCTACTAGTAGTTTCTTTTATTTTATTCCTGTGTAGTATGTAGTTTTGTCCCAAGTCTTATGTCTGTTATTTTCTGTGTCTACTAAATGATGATTTATGTAATATTAGACCTAATTGGCCATTATTAAGCAACTTGCAAACGAGACCTTTTGCAAGGTCTCAGGGCGCTGACCACCCCAATAAGGGCTACTGCCTGCTGCCAAAGGCCTGGGAAAAAGGCAGAGATTTATCTAAGCTCCTGTGTCCATTCGTAACACTATTTTGAAATTATATTTTTTTCATAAAACAAACAAAGGGAATACTAATCTTCTAGAAGTTATGTCACCAAATTTCTGATAGAATTATTCAAAAATGTTAAGGTAAATTATTGTCTGGACAAACAGAACTTAAGTTCTATGAACAGATTTGGAATAGTCCCTTAAGGGACTTATTAATAACTACTCTCTTTGTTAGTCCAAAGTTGGCTGCAAATGAGCAAACTACTCAACTAACCAGCTCATAGACCTCTTGCTTTGAGTGGGCTCAATACTTAATATTTGGAATCAAAAATCCTGGAGGGTCAGTTAGGTGACTGTAGAGATTAAAAAAAAAAACCAAAACAAAACCCCCCCAAAAATAAAATCAAAACCCCCTAATGAAATGTATTTCCTACTAGAAAGACATTATGGGAATCAGAACTATGCAGAATTTTTTTAAGCTGCTTGAAGGTTGCTGTGTGTGATTTTTCCAGTTATTTTTCTGAATAAGAGGAGACAAATATGTAAAAAAATCTGAGTCAAATGGGTACAAAGTTTTCTGTTAATGCACTTTTTTTGGATATATTAATACACCACTGATGTTTATATTACATGTTATGCAATTTCTAACCTTTTAAGGGTAACAGAAGAGATTTATGTGATACAACAGCAGGGTGTTTTAGTCCCACTGTTCTTTACATCCTGGTGTTCTCACAAAGAGTAGGATAAAGTTTAAAGTTTACTATTGATTGGAATTTTGTTTTGCCAGGCCCAAGAAGCAAAGGTGGTAGATAACTTCAAGAGCACAGTGACTTTTGGCTCTGGGATGAGCTGTATCTTGACTTAGGTGATTTGTATGCCCCCCAGTCTGAAAATATCCAGGAGACATGGGACACAATTGTAAATAGATTTGAAGGGCTCTTTCATTGAGAATTTCTATGGTCATAGAACAGAGTAAACACAAGGTCATTTTTGATGTAGGAATCAAGGGAAGCAGATGTGACCTTAATGAGGATTTTAGTAGAAAGCAAGACATGCTGAGCTCATGCTGACAAACTGGCTGGTTCCAAAACCAGGTTTAATCAAAATAGTAATCATTCTACACAGTTTTAATTAAATGTTACACTGTTCTCTTAAAGTCTAGATAACGATGTAATTATGTGAGTGGACAAAAATAAATATTAAGAACTACAAGTGAGTTATTCAACAGGCTGATTTAAATTATTACCTGTTAGTAAAGGAAAAAATGGTGGCAAAGCTTATGGTATAACAACCAAAATAAAAAATTAAACTCATCACAAAGTAAAAGGTGGCCATGTATTTGTAACTGCAACACAATCTGTTCTGAGTTCAAAATTCACAACAGGTATTTCCAATCATAATGAATTTCTTTTATGGTGAAGTGTCTGCAAGTGTATCATATACATAGGGAGAACTAAGCAGCTCAACTTTACGTATTGCATTGTCTACAAGTATTTACCTTGTGCTTAATAATGAACAAGAAAAAATAATTACGATGTTTTCTTCTTGAGGGGATAATACATAATCCTACTAAATGTGGTCAGGCACAGAAATAAATTATCTTTGAAACTTCTAGAAATTCCTAGAACAACATATAAGCAAACAATTATACAGTGAAGGTTTGTAATAGGTCTTACAATGCTGAAATCAGTCATTCAGTCACTACCAAAGGGGCAAGGTTTACTAGTGAGGCTTCAGTACATAAAAAATTTCAGCCCTAAGCTCTGCTTGAAATTTCTAATAGGAAACATAGAACTTTGATAGGAGAGGGAAAGGAGAAATTTTCAGTAAGGGCAAATAAGTTGAGGATCAGCACCAGTGAGGTCTGGTGCACTGTCAGTCTTTTCAAATGAGATTCAGCTTCAAAAAGAATGGGATCCACTGAACTATGCAACCTGCAATTAAACCCCCAACACTTTTAGCAGTGCAAGAGAAGAAACTGATCTGGATTTTTGCGTACTAACTCAGACCATAACAATGATCAACAAATAATTTAAAATAGGAATCTGGCTCCCAGTCAGGCAGAAAGAAAAAAATACATTAGTGTTATGGAAGTGTCAAAAATACATTAGTGTTATGGAAGTGTCATTGGATGACACTGTTATTTACTATTTTCTTCCAAATTTTTTCAATATAAAAGAAAGCAAATCTAGGAAGACATGGAAACACATATACAAAATAAGATTGCTGATGAAAGGGAGGTTCTTTTTAGATAAACTTGGTACACAATAGAGGATTTTGATCTCTCCTTGACCTCCACTAAAAGTCAGGTTTTGAAGCAAAGAAGTTCCCTGAAAGATAGAATGAAATTCCTAAGAAAAGTCTTTTTACATCAATGTTATCTTCTATTTCCACATACAAGGCAGCAAAACCAAAAGTCAAAAGCGGGTGTGAGGGAACTGCCAGCTGATAGTCTCAGAGCCTCACTTTACCTGGCCTGGATGTAATGGCACAAGTTCCCTTTCATCCTTTCATACCGTGCACTGAGGTAGTTCTGGTTTGCAGAGCATTAGTTACTGAAGTGGAAAGGGCAGAGAGGAGTCACAGCACTTCACAGTGTAAGAATGACTTAAAATTACAGAGAAAAGCACAAGATGGCATCCTCTAGGGTAATGACACAGAGTTGAGGAAACTGATAACACAAAATGAAGTAGATTTTCTGCTAATCTGTGTTATTGATAATTTTATTTTGTTCCCACAAAAAGCAAAATCTATAGTCTCATGTATGTCTCCTGACTCTGTGATCACGGGTATATGGATTTGTTTCCTTAGGTCTACTTTACCCATCTTTTTATTTTTTAACAGTAGCATTATGGCCCTAAGGTAGAAAAATGCCTAAATATATGTCTACTTTTATTTATATCCTTTCTAAACCTGAATTTAGACTCTAATTCCAGTCAATAAAGAATTGATTTTCATTTCTTTAATTAAAACTTTAGAGTTTACACTCTCAGGATGAAAAATGTTTGTTCTCATTCCCTTTACTTGTAACTGCAGAGCTTCAATCCTTCACAGTTTGCAGCTTTCTCAGCTCTGACCTTCACTCATTCAAAATTTTTGAAATGTTTTTCTGAAAAACATAGCTTTGAAATGTTGAATCTGTCATGTAGTAACCTTTTTCTGGATGAGTTGCAGTGGCAGAGCATGCTTCTGTTTTGAAATAAAACATCCTTCTCAATACTTTAGCTCTCCTTTGCAAGAATTGTATGTTCCTATATTAATCAAGAGTGACTACACAACATTCCAAAACCAATTTTTTTTTAATATTCTATATTCTTGATAGTGACCAAAATTTGGTGGGACAATGAGACCTTCCAGTAGATTAGAAGTAGGACTGAATAACATTATTTCTACTTTGTACCTTGACAGAATGACAGGGCAGTTGTCTACCACCTGAAAACTCTGCATGTTTCTCCAGAGGTAGAAAGATGTTAGCAGATAATAGCAGGTATAGATTACAGTCAGATGAAAATAAAACCTTTTTTTTTCCTTCTAATTTGCAAGCAGAAAAAAAAATCACAGAATGTACATAAAAAGATGTGCTAAAAAGCACATTAAAAGATGTACTAGAAATTAATGGGAGCTTTGCAATTTTTCTGTTTCATGAAGTAATTTCTTTCTTTAAGGAATAATTGAGAAACCATACATGTAACAGCATAATCCATTTCACAAATGAGGAATACCTGCTGAACCCTAAGATCTGTGCCTTCAGTTTTGGATTTGGGCTGCACCCGTTTTTGGATCAAGGTCTTGCACATCAGAAGACATGATTCTGCAGGTAGTTTCTTTTTACTGCCTCAAATATATACATATGTATGTGATACACTGTATATACTGCATGTATATATACACCTGGAATTTTACAGATTTATATGTCATATTAAACCAGTCACAAACCCCTTATTTACAATACACTGAGAAGTCTGACAATATACAAACATCATAAAGTGCTTGATTTCGAGGTGTTCAGTGTAGTAGTGTGAAAGATACATTTGCAGAAGTCCATCACCTAACCTACATTTATTGACTTAAAACAGCATTAGAAAAATAATTAAACCTTCAGACATCTGAAATTGTTTAACAGCTGTTACTTGCTGATCTCAGTCTGTTCAAAGAGCCTTTTACATGAACTTGTGTTTGTACTTCTTCCATTGAAACAGTGTGTAAGCAACAACTTGAATCACAGCATCACAGAGCAGGAACCCATTTAAAGTACATCTAAAAAAGAAATATTTATAACTACAGAATGTTATATAGAAGCTGACTTAAAAAGACTGCATATGGCACGATGCATATATAGCATGAAATGTGATAATTAGGTAATAACTAACCATAAAACTTCCTGAGAAACAGGAAAATGATTTAATAACAGAAAATGTGATATCTCAAGTTTCCTTCAGTCAGTATCCCTGATTCTTCAATCAGTCACTATTTACCAGGGGACAAAATATGCAAACAAGTTTAAGATGTATGGTATCCCATTGGGCCTTTGTAAAGGTTATGGATGTATTGTAGGGAAAATGCACAACAGAGCAGTGACTGATCCAGAAATATTGGACAGCAGTGATCTACTTGTGTTTGTTCTGGTTGCAGAGGGAAATATTGAGTAATAACACCCTGATGTTTGCATATGATCCAGTTGTGGAATTATTATTAACTATTATTAAGCATGAATAACGGGGTTTTTATGTATAAATAATTGTGTTAATTTCAGTTGCATAAGCTAATGGAAAGAGAAAATGGCAAGAAAGTAGAGATGCCCTCTATCTGCACTGCTGATTATTCTTAAAATAATTTTCTTCTAGGACTTTTTGTGCGCAATTTCCAGTGGGAGGTTCCTGATCTTTTTTTTGACATCAACAGAAGTTTGTGCCTCACTATGTCAGCTTTTCTTCCTCAGAAAAGCTCAACTTTAAAATAGAAGGATGAAACACAATTAATTCTACAAGGTTTTATGCCAGTTTTATATTTTATTATCTTTTTTCACAATGAGATCATAATAAGGACCCTGGGTATTTATTTGGTGAAGTGAAATATGATCCTGTTATAGAACGCATTTTTCTAAGTGGCTGTGGAAATTCTGAGAGCTGAGTAAATTCACAGATTCAAGTAATGTTAAGGAGAAAAAGGATCATCATGTTAACCTGCGTAGCATTAGTCAGTACAGTCCATCAAGTTAACCTTCTGTTTCCTAGTTATATTTTATCACGCATTTGTTGCAATAAATGCCTAAAGCACAACAATATGGAAATCTACAAATTATATTTAAATTATCATTGTGATGGTGCTAGAACTGAGACCTCAGGGCAGCAAGCGTCAAGCTTGTTTTGGCTCTGCTGGATAGTCCAAATAAGAAGTCACCACTGGGCTATCACCAGCTATTTTTCTCTTTTTAAACATTAACAGGGTATTGGGGGTTACACTCTTAAAATATATTTTGTCCTTGTGGAGTTTCAACCTAGAGTAGAAAAAGGAACCAGATTCAGACAACTGGGGTGCTGCATGATAGGTATGACTCAATATATTTATGTATTTAATTAATTTTCTGTTTTGTTAAACCTAAATTAAATGAAATTGCTTCATGTTCATGAAGCTATTTTATTATCCACTGGCATAGGAATTTCCATTTCAGTTAAAAGAGACATTCATGATAAATGTCTCTGAGGAGGATACAAGAAGACAGTAATTAGTGTGTATCAATGTTGGAGCAAATTCAAAATTACACTAAGTTTTACTGAGGGCTTTACCAACAATATTATGTGGCAAGTCTACTGACTAGGTCATCCTTTAAAAATGGCAAGTCCAACTCCAAGACTCCAATACCAGGATTTATGTGCATCACTGTTTGCTACCTTTTTATTTCTTGCTGTTTACTCCACATGCAAGAAATTAGTTAGCCTTAATTATAGAAAAATATCCCACAGTGACTTTGATGTCTTTTTAAGGGTGATTACTGAATGAACTTATATTCTTCGAACACTTTTCAAAAGGAAAGTTTAGTCTCAACTTTTACCCCTGAAATGCATCCTCACTGCAGTCCTTTGTGTGTAACAGACTTTTCTCTTTTTAGAAGTAGTAAATACCATTACTTAATGTCAAATAAGTTAGAGGTGAAGACAGCATCCTGAAAGAAATAATCTGCTTCTCTTCTTTTTGTCCAGACACAATAATGAAACCTCTCATTCCACTCAAGTGCCTTAAAGACAACATTCAGGAAAATGAAATTTTAAAATTCAGGTTAATATGCCTCCCATAAATCAGATAATATGCTGATTCAGTGCAAGTGCACAAAGTCACTTCTAATCATTTGTCAAAAAGAAGGTTTTAGCCATTACAAAAATATAATAACATATTTTAATGTAAGAAATACAAAACCTTTCTAATTTTGAAAGTTCCTGGAATAAGTGAGTCACCTATGGGAAGATAATAATTTCCATATTAATTAATGTATCCTCTCCAAAATGTATCCTTACTTGATACAGGATTAGTCCACCAAATCTGTGCTGAACAAGTGTTAGTAAATGTCTGTTTTTCTTCTTAAGCAAGACACACTCAGTCGTTCTACTTAGAAAAGCTAAACATTGAGAAAACAGATCTATCTCACAACTTACTATGAGCTCAAATTCATGCTGTATGCACCAAGGAGTAATTCTGTGTACTCATTAACAATATTTTCAGATACCACACAAGTCTTACTGTAAAAAAAAATCTCTCTCAGACAGAAATTCTTACTACTAGAAGACCTCTGGCCTATGATTTGGACCTAAGAGTCTTCTGGGAAGACTCACGTAGGACAAATTTGGGGATAGTTTAAATTGTCCCAGTGCCCACTGTATACACACATTAATAAGAGTTCAAGTGTTGTTTACTTCCTGTAAATGCAACAATAGCAGTTTTTGTACAAAGAATCTTTATTGAATTTCATAAATTAAACTAGACAAAGCAAATAAAGTTGTTTGTAACATCCACAAACAGGCATTATGAAAAAGAAAATTCTTATTCATTTTCACTTCAGTTATAAAATATTTCATGTGTCCCCTCATGTTCTGTATTTTTCAAAAGAGAAGAGATTTTTAATAGATGTGTGTGTTTGTGTCGGTGTGGGTGTTTGAGGGGGAGTGTGTGCTAAGAAAAAAACAGTGGTCAGCAGTTATCCTTTCTGCCTTCCAATTAATTGCAAGATATTTCAGGCGAGAAGAGTTTAGTTTGGAATGTATGATTATGTGGTACATTTAGTATTTTTCTTCTTTTTCTATTAAGTTTGGCTCCACAGAATATTTCCCAAGTAGACCCACTATCATTTTGTTCTTTATTTGCAAGTTTTACCTTCTGTTTATGTGATTAGTTAAAGGGCTAGCAAATGTTATTAAAATCAAATATACTTGTACTTCCACAAATCCTGGGCCTCCTAGAAACAGGGAAGGACAACCTCAACAATGACAGCTAAATGAGAGAGGCAAAAAAGATGAACAAAGAAATTCTCTAGACTGTTTGTTGCAGTTATATTCCACGGAAGAGTAGAACTCACTGACTGCAGAAGATATTTCTCTTTATATATGTATAGATTTTGGTGCAGATACCAAGGTTGTTTTGTTGAACTGTGAATTAGAACTAATAAGAGGGTCTTAGCATGTTCATCTTCACGAAAAAAATTTACTTGGGCAACATCAGTACCGTAGGAATACATCGAACTGGAAAACTAAATCCACATTTTTTTTGAACTGACCTTAGGACCTTGTCAAGCCAGGTCATGATAGAAGAATACAGAGGTCAGTGTATTACACACATTATTAATTATGATACATATTATTGCATATGCACATACATAGACCTTGCATGAATTCACTTTGCAATATTCCAAAACGTCAGTCACCTTACTTAAAAAAAGAGAAATTCAGCCATACACTCTCTAGCTGTGAATATGAAAAGAGAAATAGGAAGGAAAAGCTCCTCCACACACCTGTTTTGGAAAAGAGCAGACACTTGTTTGCCACCAGGTTGCTTCAACAGATGTCTTTACTCAATTTTATGATAGCTCTTATGTAGCCAGTATTAATTGTCACTCAGAGATTATGTCAATCTGAAATGAATTTACATCTCACATTCTTGAAATGCTCACATATAAACTCAGCCAATTTATGCCTAATTTTGTGTAATAGACTCAGATCTGCTGTCGTGGGTTTGATCCTGGCTAAATGCCAGGCACCTACAACGTTTGCTTTCTATGCTCTCTCCTGCTGCAGCTATGCAGAGGAGAGGAAAAACTAACACAAAACACTGGACTCATGAGTTGAGATAAGATCACTGATAAGGGCTGCACGAGATTCAGGGCAAGAGCAGGCGGGAAACTTAAAGTTGCAAAAAAAGTGATTTATTAATTTAACAGAGTCAGAGGATAAATGGGAGATAAAAATAAGCTCTTAAGACACTATTTCTTCACTCACCCCTCTTTTCCCTCTTAAGGCACCACTTCTCAGCTCACCCTCTCCCTCCTTTCTAACTAACTAACAACTCCCAGGCAGGGGCAGGGTGTGGGGTTTTTCTTAGGTCAGTCCATCGCAATTCTTCTACTGCAGACACTGTTTTTCTATTTCCCCTCTCTCTCTATTCAACCAACAGATCTGGGCTAGGGCAAGGCATGTGGGGTTTCTTAATCAGTCCAAGGCCACAATTCGTCTGCTACAATCACTGCTTCTCTACTCACCCCTCTCCCTATTAAGGCCATTTCTCAGCTCACCCCCTCCCTCCTTCCTTCTAACCAGCAGCTCCGGGGTGGGGGCAGGGTGTGGGGGTTTCCTTTGGTCAGGGTCAGTCCATCAGGGGGAAGAATCCTCTACTTAGCCATGGGGGTCCCTCCCACGAGAGACAGTCCTGTGCGAACTTCTTTGGCGTGGGTCCAATCTCACGAGCAGCCCCGCCCGATTGCTGCTGTCCGAGATTCTCTCCAGGCTGCAGAATTCCAAGCCGAGGCCAGGCTGTTTCCATCCCGGGAGCAAGGCCTTTCTCTCTCCTGCAAGGCCTTTGCAACTCTCAGTCTCTGGGACTCCCACTGGATCACAGCTTCCTGCAGGCATCATCTGCTCCTCTGGCGTGGGCACCTCCCCACGGCTGTGGGGGTTCTCTGCATCCCCTGGACTCCATGGGCTGCAGGGGGACCACCTGCTTCCCCCATGGTCTTCACCACGGCTGGCAGAGGGTTTTCAGCTCCGGCGCCTAGAGCACTTCCTTCCCCGCCTTTCCACTGACCTTGGTGCCTCCATGTTGTTCTCCCTCACATATTTTTACCTCCTCCTCCTCCTTCCCTGGCTAAAAAGAAGTGCGTGCTCACATTGTTTTGATTTCTTCTTAAATATGTTTTCACAGAGGCGTAACTAACATCTCTAATTGGCCCAGGTTTTACCAGCAGCATGTCCATCATTTTACAGCCATCAGAGACTGGCTCTGCTGGACATGGTGGAAAATTTCCAGAATCTTTACTCAGGACATGCAGGAGCCATCTTTGTACCCCACCCTGTTCACTGGCAAAAACTGGGCCAGGCAAAACTACCACATCTGCCAATCTGACTTTTTGGAGCTTATACTTAGGGGTATTTCAGATTTTATCATTTTTACTTCCAGAAGGGAAGCATAGTGTAAAGAGCTGGAATCTTAAGTTTTCATATCCTTTGTGAAGTTCATTGTGCTCCTCAGTTTTGAGTGCATATTTTATCTTAACTTCATTATTCATTTCAAGAGGCAGACAAATTCTATGGTCTTAATTCAATCTGCTGCTGATAGCCAAGCTGTATTACATAACCACACATTTGGAGCAATCTACTGAGATTTCTATTTTAGTCTGGAAGAATGACAGTCAATCCCAAAGACACGCATATGGTACTTTTTGGTTCTTTCCTTCTATGACCTCTGCTGTATTTCCCATAGCTCAAAATCCCACAAAGTGGATTCTGTAAGAATGCAAGAAAGGAGGAACCTGCTCAACTTAAGATCTCTGAGCTTATTCCAGATTTATACTTAGTGTTTGAAATAATAATTTAAAATGAATCCTTTTAATCTTTTTGCTTTGAATTTATTTTAAATCCAATAAACCAGCCAAACTCCAGTCCTTTCTTTCTCCAAACATGCTTACACTTTCCTGAGTTTCATGTCCCATCTGTTGTCCTGAACGACTGTCACTCTGTCTTTATTCCATTCAGAACAAAGGAAATATGTTAAGAAAGTGGTAGCATGGCTTCCAAGAGCGGCAGAACAAAAGCATCTTTGTTTACGGAAGGCAGGTGCAGTGCATTTCTGAGCTACAAAGGAAAATCTGAGCAGCAGTAGGATAATTATCTCTATTTCTCTCTGGCAGAATACTGTGGAAAGCAACTTTAAAAATTATTATTTTTGTTGTTGTTGTTATTGTTACTATTATTATTATTAATGTATACTCACAGAAGACATTTATCATGGTAATAAAAAGACATAACACAAGAAATTTAGTGTAAATCAGAATTGCATAAACTTACATTTTCATGTCCCAGAGTCCTCCTCTGAAGTCAAGTATAATCCTCCTTCATTATACCAAACCTCCTAAACAACAAAACTATTCCCTTAGTGCTTACTTCCAGATGAACAAGTAGGAATTCTGTGGCCTTCAGCTGGAGAGGAGCCAGGCGTGCCAGGTCACCTGGTGTGTCACGGAACTTGACAAGATATTGGAACTTATTTGGACATTTTAAGATAATGTCTGCAGAGTCTGTCCCCTCTTTATCTATCTAAGTTGTGAGCTTATTTTAGATCAAGGAGAACGGCACTTATTTTCATGTGTGGTTTCTATTTTCTTGTCTATATGATTTATGGAATGATTTATAATAGAGTAATTTTTGGCATAAGTGGATTAAGATGGTCTCTTGCCTTCTGAGCTGAGGCTCATCATAATTCTCCTAGTCATTTACTAGGTTTCTGATGCAAGGTTGCCTTTCTAGAAATATTAATTTATCACTTTCAATGATTTGCAATTATTTGCTCTCCCGTAAGCCAAGTTGGTCAAAATCCTCAGGATTTTCTTGAATATATTTTGCTAAGAACATTTCCTTCCATAGAAACTTAAATAGATTTTTTTCTATACTTGTTGCCAGTTTCAAAGAAGTTGACTTTTTTTAGGTCTTAAACCCCTCACCTGTTATGAATTAAAGAATCTCTCAAATTCAGAAAGAAAAAATGTAACACTTCCCACTGTTAATACACAACCAGAAATCAAATAGATTGCTTTGTGAGAACTGGGCAATATCCCTACTATATCTATTTCTATCAACCCTGATTAAGTAACTGTACATTTAAAAATCATATTAGATATTTCATTAGTGTAAACTAATGAAGATGAAGGATTGTAAGTATCTTCAGTTTCAGTATCTTCAATATATTTTTTCCCCTTTTTCCAAATTCTTTTGTACTGTTACATTTTTAGTTGAAAGGACACAGAAATGATCACATATTATCACTTCGAAGTAAGTTTGTTTACATCTTTTCCTCTGAATTATCTGCTAAAAATCTTGCTTAAATTTTATCAAAGTGACTTTAACTAAATAATTAAATAGGACAAGTATAAAGTATAAAGTATAAAGTATAAAGTATAAAGTATAAAAGGAGAAGTAAATTCCTAAATTTTTGGAAATCCAAATCTCCTCAAATGATAAAGAAAAAATGAAAGCACAACAAAATTTGTGCTAGATTCTTCTGCTGTTAATATTTATCCATATTTTTTATTTATTTTCAAAATCAAGCAGGCGAATTCGGTTAGTTCAGAGCTGATA
Source organism: Origma solitaria (assembly GCA_013397895.1). Lineage (NCBI taxonomy): Eukaryota > Metazoa > Chordata > Aves > Passeriformes > Acanthizidae > Origma > Origma solitaria. The sequence continues at coordinate 191,643 of VZRL01002478.1, read as the reverse complement.
TGCAGGAATTTTTTTTTTTCTTATCTTAGTAACATTGTACATAAAAAATCCTATGTTTTGGTGCTGGTAATAATGGTGATTTGTATAATCATAACAATAACAACACAACAAACTGGGAACTTGGCATTGTAATTAAAATGCTTATTTTCCAAACCTTAATTTGTTGTTAAGAATATATATAATATCCATTCCCTCTGTTCCTAAGAAGACTTTCACCGTGTTTTGATTACTTGTTCCTGTTCAATACAGTCCAGTTTGACTTCTTTTAATTCAGGATAGGATGTATTTATCCTGCTATACTTTAGAATGAGCAAAAATAAATATTGACTGTATTGTTTTGTTTTTAACACTTCCCAATTCAGTAATTCCATTTTAAAGCATAGACCTTTATGCCAAGATATATGGTGCATTAAAATGTCAAAAGAATGCTGTATAAGAGCTCACAGGCCATTGTCACTTTTGTGGCAGATGATATAATCTCCTTTTATATTTTAAATATGAGATTTCCATAGAAAGAGATAGAGAGCTACTCTTTTCAAGCTCCAGATTTTGAGACATTTGGAATAATGTTATAGATTCATCTCATTGTTGCCATTTCGATTCTATCCCTACTGCTGTATGTGGAAGGTTTGTGAAATAAACAAGGTGTTTTATTCAATGAATCTTGATATATATCTTTTCTATTTTACTGATTCCTCAAGTACCTCTTCTGAAATGTCTCAGCTAATCACAAATCCTAATTATGACTCTAAGATATGCAATCTATGAGACTCAGACATTTTAAATTAATGTCTTTTTAATAGAACACTTACTTTCTCATTAGCAGAGATAAATATGCATGATCATAAGTGCTTTGTATGCAGGTTATATACTCAAAATTTGTCTCTAAAGGCTGCCCTTAACAGAAGTTCTTTTTTCATCAGCAGTGTTAGAGATGAGAGCAAGATATTAAGTTGATTTTTATCCTTTTTTTGTCTTCTTAGTCTGTACCATATTTGACCAAAAAGTTCTTGTTTATTTATTTTTTTTCCGATTTCAGCAAGACTGTGCAGCAACAGGTAGAAGTCTGTTAAGTGAAAAGGGAGTAAAATCCAGCCCTTTGTATTGATCCATTTAGTTTTCCAATATAGCTTTCTATAATGCTCACTACTACAGCAGATAATACGGATTTCTCATAATAGGATATTATATTGTGAGAAAAGAAATTCAGTGTCCTTATTTGAGGTCTTGCAGTTGCTGTCTATGATATGATTCTGCTCGTCTGTTCTGTGTGGAAATGGTAGTTATTAGCTATCCTGTATAATAAAGATTAGGCAAGGTTTCTTAGCAAAGTAATCTTACAGTCCCGTGTAGCAGACTAGAAAAAAAGTACCTAGAAAGACAGGTTTTCCGTCTAATCCCTTAATGCTTTCTCCAGTATTGAAATGAAACATGGATTGGAAGAGGGCAGCCCTTCTGGTGGCTTGTGTCCGCTGTTTAACCAGGGGATCTGGCCCAGCCACTGGTTTATGGAAGGCAGGTCTTGTTTGACCCACCTTATCTCCTTGCATCACCAGGTGATTTGATTTCTGGTCAGGAATACATAAGATTTGACAATATCTCCCAGTTCTTCCATCTGTCTAAACCACTATTTTTTTACTTTGGAAGAAAAACTGGTACTCAAAATGGACTGCTCCAGGTACACTTGGAAAATGCTCAAGATGTTTGTTTATAACATCTTAAAATGCACTTTTTATTGTAACAGAAGAATTGTTTGTAAATTACCATCCAGTAACGGGGATAATGTTCTTCCTCCCTTGCTGAATGATTAAGAAAAATTTCTTGAGAAATTAGACCAGTAGAGAGGTGCCACTCCATGTAAAACAGCAATCATTGAAGTTCAATTTACAGTGTTCAGCCCATCAAATAAGAGTATATATGTTTATATGCTGAATAGCCACCAGTTCATCATTTTGGGCAGAGAAAAAAAAAAACAGTGAATGCAGACTTCATTACATGTTCAGTAACATTAATTACACTTTTTCAAAGACTGAGATTTAACTTTTAACAAACTATAAAGTACTGAGCCTGTCAGTTCTCTCTCCAGCATCGGCTTCTGCCCTGTCACACTTCATACCCCGTCTTCCTTCCCTAATGTGGTAGTGAAAATCAAATTGACATACCACTGAGAAGGACACTAAGGAAAACAAAATCACCAAAAACTAAAACCAAACCAATCAACAAAACAAAAAAAATTTAAAAAGCAGAAGGAAAAAAGTAGGAATCACCAAAATGTCTGTCAGTATTATGGCCAAATATAATGGGCTGGATACTTTGGAAACAAGGTCCAAAGTCCATGTTTCATGAATGTTAACCACAGAGCAATTTCCACTGACCTCGATCTCATCACTGTAGATAAGTTCAGCCTTCATTATCCCTACAAGTCCACTCTGATAATCTTACAGCCAATGAGAAATCCATTGCTTTTGTTTGAACTGTGAACAATGGCCCTCCTGTAATTTGAGAACAATTCACAATCATAAGAACAGAAGAAAGAAAGGGGGAAAAAAGGCAATAAAGGGGACTTCCTGTCATTGAGAATAGATTTGCATTCAGGGAAGTTACAAAGATTGGTACTGACCGTGAGAGTGCAATGTGGGTTGAAAAGGACTTTTCATTTTGCAAGGGTTCTTACCATCATATCACTTCTTCTGAGGAAGAAAGGCAATTTTTTTTTACAGGTCCTGGCACCTGAACATTTCTGATTGTTACTTACAACTTTCCATCTGTTGGAATTAACTTTTTTATTCCCAGTTAACTGTGGATGTGCAAGTAGTGTCATTACACGTTACTACCGTCACATTAAAGTCATACATGCTGACCACACAGCTGAAAATGCTGTTTCAGGATTCAAAATTAAAGTGTTCATGCAGAAATTTGTATGTACTGCATGTTATTAAGCCACAGTCTTGGGGCATGGATATCATGTTGGGAACATGCAACACAGCTCCCAGTAAAGTAACTGGGAAATGTGTAGACAGAGGTGGCAGGAATAATAGGTCTTCAAGATTTTTCTTTGCATAAGGAACAGTTTCAGCTTCCTATTAAAGTTTCTGAGGAATAGATTTCATTACAACTTCTTAGATTGAAAAATCATATATACATGTATACATATATATGTCATTTTATTGATATTTTAAGTGGTGCATATATGTGCCTGCTCTATTTTTACATTTAAGTTCTTGATTTATGATGACAAGAAACAGAATCATATTCCTGATTCTTCTTTAGCTTTAATTTTCAGTTTCTTTATAAACAATAAATAATTTGTACATTGTAAAATGTCATCATCAGTACTATATTAATTTAGTGCTATATTAATCCCTAGTGATTTATTTCTGGGACTTCTTTGTTTTGTTCTGATTTGTTGCTGTGAGCACCAGGGAAACCCCCCTCCACCATATTTTGAAAAAATATAAATCACAGGAATGACTGTTTAATTATAGAATATTAAAATTTAACAAGACTATTAGTGATGAGGGAGATGGAATAGAAAATAAAATTGAAATATCTTTTGAGTTATTGCATCATGAAATTCCACATTATTTTTACCTTTTGCACTATAAAGAGTCTTGAAAATTGTAAAACTCGTATGAAATAGGTATTTAGAAAGATTGCTTTACCTGTCTTTGGCAGAGAGTCAAGATTTGCTTTTACTTTAGCACTTCACCTTCTGCTAAAGATAGATTTTATGCTAGAATTAATTTTTCTTTTGGAAAAAGGAAGTTTGATTCAAAATAATTTTGGAATGCTCCATCTCAAACTAAGTGCCTTTTCCTTGAGAATCACCCTACATTATTTTTTAAATATTTTATTTACTGTGAAGGAGAAAGAAGCAAGTGAATACTTGACTTTCCAAGGACAATGGCTTGCTGAGGGAAATGTGTTTGGCCAGAAAATGGTGTATTACACATAGGCCAGAGCGTAACTGGTGGCAAAGCGATCTGTTGCACAAAGAGCAAACTTGAACTGACTCATGGTGAATCTCACACGTCATCCACACACACATATGCGTTTATGAAAGGAGCAGATATCATTATATAAGTGGATAAATCTTGTGAGGCATAAAATCACAGAAATCAGAATTTGGCATCAAAGACCTTATTTGTTTTGCATAGTGACATTGTTCATTGTTCTCATGCAAGTGAAACACAATAAAGTCTTCCTTTGTGAGGCTTTTAACAGTTAATTCCACTAGCTCTGGTAACAACAGAAGTTTAGGATGTATGCCTCAGCCTTGCCAAGAGATTTTTGTTGAAGCAGATTTAGTGGGATTAGTTATTTTTACAAGTTTGTATGTGGAAATGTTAACATCAGCAAAAGACACATTTATAATGTCTGATGAAATATCCTCAGAGGTTGCAAGGTTTGAAATCGAAGGTTCTGCCTTTTTTATCTTTTAGAACTGTAATTTAAAGTAAGTACATAATAAGTGGGTGATAGCATTAATAATTATGTTTAGGTGCAGGTTTGTCAAGAGGAGGAGAAAGAAAGAAAGGAGGAGTATGGGAAAGAATGTTAGCGTTCTTGTTAGGATAATTTGAAACAACACATGCTCATAAATGCACTTTTCTCCATTTTAACAACTCGTATTCTTATTGAGTCAACCAATTGTAAAATTCAGCAAGCAGCTTGATACTTGTCAGACTCTTGGGACTTAACCTAGATTCACGAAGCTTTTGGTACATTAAAGACACAATCAGATATTTTTACAAAAGTAGTCGCAGGTGAAAAAGAAACACAGCTGCTACTTCCTCAAGGCTGTATTTATTGAGTCCAGTCTTAAATTGTGTGACATCTCTGAACAAAATAAGATAAGTAGAAGTGATTTTAGATAAAGATCCCAGTGGCTAACTTGCTTTAATTAAAGATGTTTCAAACGATAGAAGAATTGGGAACAAAGAAGAGAAAAGAATTGTGCTATGTGAATTATCAGGTAATTGCTTCAAAAGTAAACTTGCAAATTTCTCAAGTGTTCTGACCAAAGTCAAATAAAAAATTATTCCATGAATCTCATTTGATTTCAATTTTATTACTTCTATGACTATGGTTTGGCAAAATGCCATGATTTTTCTAGGCTGTGATTCATAATTATTTCAATCTGAATTAAAGATATTCAAAAGTTTCCAAGATCACTCTTTAATGTTTTTTAGATGACACCATAACTTTATTTCAAATAACATCAATAAAGAGCATCTAAAACTAGTATGTTTGTGCTTGTTTTCTCTGGTTGTAAAATGTTAAACAAACATATCACAAAAGCTAGCAAAAGCAAGAATAATAAACATACTGATGTTTAGAATGTGGTTCTAAAATATAGTTTTAGAGTACACAAGCTTAGAAAAGTATTTAGTCTCAACGATATGAAAATCTGAGACTCAGCATGAAGCACAACATATGAATCAGAGAAAATACAGTGCAAAGAGTATTTATAAATAGCTTAAAAGACGAACCAAGAAAAGTTTTCTGATTATTGGCAAGGACAGAAAACTGACAGTGAGAGCCAATGTCTGTAAGATTTTTTGACTTAAGTCATCTTTCTGCACTAGAATATCAGACAATAACACTATCAACAAGTGTATATGTATTTAAGGATAGATTAAAAATTTTCAAAGCAGTCTAGCTCAAGAAAAGTTTCCTGAGGTATGTCTGAGAATTGGCTTAACTTAAACCTTCAGGACTTCCCTTGGAGCTTCTGCAGGAAAGGTGAGGTGCCAGAAGGCTGAAGCCTTAGCAAGCTTAATAACATTCTTTAGAAAGATTTCTGAGATCATAGACTAGTTAACTTTTGTTCCTGAAAAATAACAGAACTAATGTTACCATGAAAGATCAACCAAAAGGCTTCATAAATACCATTAAGTTAAAAAAGAAAGACATTTTATATACTATACACTTAGGTATATTTGAACTACCTGTTTATTTTAATCTTCACAGTTGTGTGACATCACTACAAAGTGATTTGTCCAGGTGACAGGAAAGACAAAATTCAGGGAATAACTAGCAATGCTCAGTTATCAAAGTGGAAACATATATCAGATCCATTGTAGCCTTTTGCAGGAAAAAACAATCTCAAACTCTCCTTTCCCTTCATAATTCAGAAAAGTTACCAGGTTAATCAACAGGTCAAAGGTCCTTGCTGTATTTTACATCGTCTGTTTCTGGTGTTACTCAGTGCTGTATTTATCATTAATTTTCAGGATAAAAGTAGGAAATTAGAAGTTGTAAGTGCATTGAGGGTCAGAATAAGAATGCAAATAAAATTTTCTATTGGTATATTTCCAGAAGGACACAATAGTTAGTGGATATCTAATTTATGGATAATTGTGTCTGGGCATAAGATTGTATGAGTAGAAGTATATTTTCATGCATCCTGCTGCTAAAGATTCATTTAGAACACTTAAATGTTTCATGTTGAAAAACACTGCTGTTTCAGGATTATGTATCTTAAAAACATTTTCTTTGAATTTTAATTTAATTTAAAATACTTCAGACAAGCATCAAGCAATTCAGAAAACTTATCTAGAAAATTTGTGGTTTCAAAAGTCAGTTCAAGAGCTTTTCAAATTGTATCTACTCATTTTAAGATTCCTGCATTCCGATATACATTTGCAATACATTCTTATTAAATATTTGCAAAATGCTTTTAATTGGAGTTACATAAAATGTTTTATCTGTTGACGTTGAAGTTGCTGTACATTAGAAATGAAGATCAGGTACCAAAGCGGCACTTTCAAGCTAAATAAGGGTCACTGTAGGACACTAGGTTTTAGTCTTGGCTTTAAAGTAAATGTTTAAAATTCTTACATATGCCCACTAAAAAATATTTAAAGGCAGCAATTATTATATTTACCCACCTCGATTTTTTTTTTTTTTCAATGATAGCCAGTAAAATAGGATCCCATCAGTCAACAATAAATGCTCACTCTTGTTTGTCTGAAAAACACTTTTGGACAAAAAGTCTAATTGCAAGATAGTAAATATTTGCCAGCACCTTATTATTTTTGAACTTATATTCACTTTTACCAACAATTTCAATAGGAGTTTTAATGTTTCATCTGTTCTCAACTTTTATGTGGCACTGTGCTACAGCCATCTCATATCTGGTATAACAGTCTTTCCAATTTATATATGTGATCTTTCCATCCATGTAAGGAAGAGACCTTTCTCTTTAAGATAACAGAATTAGTTAGGATTTTGACAAATGCAAGATAGTTATCTGTCAGTTTCAGAGTCTTTATCTCCAGATCCTTTCTACATCACTTGGAGTTAAAAACAAAGCCTTTACTCTTCTTCAGGTGTCTTGTCATTGAGGTCAGGATAAGTGTCAGGAGTATATTTCTACCTCTTATCTTTCATGAATTCTGTGGATTTTCTTCCTTTATTTAGCAGACTATTTTCACCCCATAGGACTTTTTAAAATAGCTTAAAATCTCTACAGCTCCTCCTGAGACTGCTCCTCATATAGTTTGTTGCAGCAGTTGTTTCTAATTTTCTTTGTCATACCAAGGATTGATAATTATAGTTTCCATTAGCCTTTTCTGGGGTCGTACATGTCACCAGTGTGCTTTCTGGGACTGTGTTTCTCTTCCGTAGTAGTCACTGTGAAAAACGACAGCTGGAATCAGTTATGCCAAAAGCTGTGGGGAATGACAAGGGATCACTAAAAAGGAAAGATAGGAAAGATTTTCAACCAAGTTCAGTCAGGAATAGGAGGTCCTGTTTCCTCTTTGCTTTGAAAAGGAAGTAGAAATTTACTCCTTACTCGCAATGAGAAGTCATTACAGAGTTTTCCTACTGAAACTGGCCATGTCACAGACTGTGATATTAGGGTTATTGAGGAAAAATAATACATCTCATGTCTCATTCCTAGTATTCTTTACCTGGTCACAGATCAGTGGTAATAACAGTACACCAATTTACTTTTCCATACCAGATTCAGAAGCCTGAGTTGATTGAATAAAGGCATAAAATGTGAGTAGTATGAATGATATGGATTTAAATCTACATGTATTTTCCTTTTTTTTTTGGTCTTGTTTTTGCAGTTAGGGGATGTCTTAGCCCTGTCTGAGAAAGAAGCAATGGAGTGAACATAAGTGAATCTGCTACCCCTACTCCCATACTTCACAGATATATATATCCCCATACAACTGAATTACAGGTTAAATACTGTGACTGAAACACAGCTTTTCACTTCTCGTTGTTCAGTAAGCTCAGATATGGTTTGATCTCTAAAAATCTAATGTTACACAGAAAGGGAAAGAATCACTGATGCAATGTGAAAGATTATAGCCTCTGACAGGGACAGAGTTACACTTTAGCCCAAAATTTTCAAAGCTGTTCTGAAGCTCAGTGCCTACTGTATCTACTGTGACAAAGAGAATGGCTTTTCAGAAACAGAAGGATTTTCCAAAATCACTGAACTCAGTGGGAAAACTGAGCATCTGCTCCTCTGATGATAATGTCACTGATTGTGTGCCTTAAGTATAGCACTGGCTCTAGGGTATAACTAGTTTCTGCTCTAGAATGGAAATTATTAAGTTTAGCGACTACAAAAACAAAGGAGAAAACCTCCTTTTAGGAAAAGCAAGCAATTATCCTTAAGAATACTTCAAACTTCCACAGCATCTTTGGATAATAACAAGTGGATAATAGTCTCAAACAATTCTCTTATAGTCTAATAGGTCTTCCTAACAACCTCATTTTTCTGTTACAAGCTGACAGTAATTCTAATTTTTGCATAACCGACATTAGCAGTATATCAAATATATCTGTGTTCTTGTACATATTTATGAATATAATTTTCATTCTGTCTGTTTTATTTGAAAAATTGTTTATCAGAGATTTTGGGTTTCAACAAAGCTGAATGAAAGTACTACAGTGATTTATATTAGCTCAGTTTGTGATTTTCTGGTATTATTAAATCATGAAATGACTTTTATAAGTCTTTATGGTTTTCTTTATTAAGAATGACAGAAACATTTGGAATAATGTTAATTAGATTGTGTAGCATTCCCTCACTAGGTTCAGCTCCATTCTGTACTTTATCATATAATGGACTATGACTTATGATACTGCTTTGAGAAAATGATATTTGCTACTTTAAACTTGATGTTTCCATGTAATCCATTCTAAGATCTATCTGTCATAACAACATAATAGTTCAGAAGAGTGGATGAAAAATAAGTGGGTAAATGTTTCTGCTGCTATCTTCTCAGTATAAGATACATTGAATATAATTTTTTAAAAATTAAACACATGATCAATGTTATTGTTTGAAAGATATGCAGAGTGTGAGTATCACATTTACACACCACTGAACTTGAGCAGATTTCATTATTCAACATGCTTTGAATGGAAACCATCTGGCAGCCAACTCTTTTAGATAACCTGCAACAAGTCATACATGCCAGCTTTCAGACAAAGTGACCTTCAGTATCCTAAAGTTTCACCTGATTGTAACCTGTTTATATTTCAACAGCCATTATAATTTAATCTAATTGCTTCATTACCTTGACCTAGCAGTGTTCAACAGTTCTATAATTTAATTTAATTTAATTTTATTTTATTTCTAATTTCACCAGAATCAGAGAATCACAGAATATGTTGAGTTGGAAGGAATTCTCAAGGTTGACTGAGAATTACTGCATTGTAGTGTTAGCTGAATACTTTCTAAGTCTTTCAGTAAAATGAAACAAGGTATTGGTCATTGGCAATATTTTTAGCTTCCTACTGACACCTCTGACTATGTTAATATATATATACATACACTGATATGAAGAGGACAAAATAAGAAAAATAAAGTTGCATGCAATTTGAAAAAAAAACCAAAACCAAAAAAAATCAGCACTGGTAGTCCAAACAGTTTCTTAGTCTGAACTCTTTCAGTAAGTTCATGCATCCTTTGAATACCACTACAACTTAATGACCTTTCAGCTCTTTTCGGTTTTGCTTTTGATTTAGGAGCAGCAATTAGCTAGCTCAGTAATCTATGTATAATCTTGAAAAAATTGCTTTTTGGTGTAAAAATAGAGGAGAAATTTTAGGTAAGGAAAACCCAATTTCCCCATCTCGGCTAGTGTGGTGGGTTAGTCTTGACTAAGGGCCAAATTCCCAACCAACTCTGCTTGCTGCCACCCCTCAGTGAGACAAGGGAAGAGAGCAGGAACGAGATTGCTTACTAATTACTGTCAAAGACAAAACATACTCAATTTGGGGAAAATTAATTTATTACCAATTAAAATAGATTTAGTTTGAGACAAATTACTAGAGATTATTAGAGACAATTTTTTTATTATATGATATTATTATATAATATCACATAATTATAATATATATAATTATATATAATAATTATTATATAATTAT